>CM070513.1:10294238-10594237 GCA_036346375.1 Guadua angustifolia | reverse complement strand
CGTATGTATATGTATATGTATGCATATGTGTATATAAAAGACAGGAGAAAAAAGCTGAGCTATCAGCGTCGAACCCAGGGTTTAAACGTTAGTGGGCAGCTTGCTCACGGTAGAGCTTGCCAAGCAAGCATCGCTTATCGACAACGATTTGGAAATGTTGATCTGTGAAATCTGAACTAGAACTACTTGACGGAAAGCATTCACCTAGTTTGTCAAAAGAATGATATATATACAGGAGAAACCAGGCATCGATTTAGTTCAAAAGAAGTATATGCTGGAATCATATAATTATCGAAGAAGTGTATGATGGAACTGCATGCTTTCCTTAGTTAGCCGTAGCCGTAACTTATCCATCAGTTGCTATACCAAATGCGCAGAAATAAAAATGCAGAGGCCGCCTAACTTGACCACCCATTCCAGACGCGACGCAACCTGATCGCACCTGCATGCTTATTTCCTTTGTTGATCATGACTTCTCTGTACTGTTCTGTTTATATATAGTCCTTGCGCTGCTATCAATTGCCCTAAAAAAATACCATTCAAGGCGGGATGGGTTCACTGATACTAGTGGATCAAAAAGAAGATAGGTAGACACGACCTACGGAAGTGCACCGTGCACCAATGCTATGACGAAGGGTGAAAAGACAGAAAATGCCCTATAGTTGTAGGCCATTTTATAGAGATAGTGTTGTATTGTTGTATTTGAAACCTCTCGTCAACCGATATGTAACTCTATAATAAATTCTCTCAATCAGAAAATGAAGAGGCTTATTTTTTTAAATCTACCACATGAACATACATTTATATATCTATACTGCTCTCCTCAACCAAAATCTTAGATCGGTTAAGAATAACCGTCGAAGAATCCTTACTTTTTTTTACACTATTTGGTCCGTAGCATGGACACACAGCTCCCACAAGTTGCTGGAATCATACAATTATCGAGGAAGTAAATGCTGAAACTGCTTTCCTTAGTTGGCCGCAACTAAGGAACTTAAGTTACGGCCAACTAAAGAAAGCAGTTCCTATACCAAACACCAAACGCACAGAAATAAAAATGCAGAGGCCGCCTCACTTGACCAATTCCAGACGCGACGCAACCTGAACGCATCTAATTATTTCCTTTGTTGATCGTGACTTCTCTGTACTGTTCTGTTTATATATAGTCCTTGCGCTGCTATCAGTTGATGCGCCAAGGCAACAACACTTCACTGCCATGCTGGCGCTATTTGTTCGAGTCAACGCATAATTCTCACCGGTCAACCCTCTCTAACCTCGCCGCATTAGAGCCCTACCTGCATTGGATTGATTACTTGAAGCACGACTGCACGACAAGTAACGAGTGACGGACATTGCATAAAACGGTTCGGAATTGGACAGGCACGACGAACGAAGATGAGAGAAAGCCACGCTAGAGATGATGATGAGCTGTTTTGTTGTCTCGGATCCTAGAGGTGAGCCCTAGGGTGGAACTTTTTGGGGGGCGATTTGAGGCATGATAGGTATGATCTGGTTTAAAGGCCGATCTAATACGAAATAGGTTGTCATATTGATATAGAACTGTAGCATAGGCCATGCTAGCCTAAGAATCGGGTATGATAAGTGGCACAACACGGTATGATGGTGACACACTGACATAGCTGAGCACTAGCCACCACTGTGAACTATAAGCTCCAGAAGATCATGGAAGGATAAATCGTCTGGCCCTTTAATTATGGGATTGAGAGAGAGAGAGCTGAAAGAGATTGAGAGAGAGCGATGAGCAAGATAGAGCCGAGATAGATTGAGATAGATAGGGGAGAGAAAGAGCGCTGAGAGAGATTGAGAAACACAGGTGAGAAAGATAAAGAGCTAAGAGAGACGGACGAGAGGGGAGAGAGCTGAGAGATCTCTTTCACCTGTCTCTCTTAATCTCTCGCCTGCAGTGGCGGAGCCAGAAATTTTTAAAGGAGGGGGCCTAAGAATAAAATGAACCTCTACTAATGATTGATTCATTGATATTCAAAGTTTAATATATAGTAAGTACAATATGTAACACTTGTAGCTTGCAAAGATTTAGGGAACGTACCACTTGATATAGTAAGTACAATATATAAACGCTTTGGAAGGTATAACTACAGCTTAAGAATTGGACTCTTGTGTGATCTCACCGACGTTAACCTGTACATTCTATATGAGACTTCTAACCAACCAAAAGCAGAGGATACATATACCTACATATCTACAATCCTATACTATCTATTTGTAGCCTCAAATTCTAATACAAATATATACCGGTCTAAATGTTCTTAAATTAGCCTACTTATATTACGCTTACGCCAAAGAAATCTAAACTAGGTTCTTTAATATGAGAACTGGAGCAAAAATATATGCTAGGAGACATTCTTCTTGGTTATCCTTGTGATTTGTTGGAACACATCGATTGATCTTTGTTTTATAGTCTCGCTCGATCATCACTGACCATTAGGTAATTAATTAATTACTAATCGATGGAGTATGTATATGTTAGAAGTAAGCAATTAAATTTTTATTGTGAGTTAGCCAAAAAAATCTTTACAAGCTAGCAATGCCGGCCAAGGGCCAGGCCCATCCGCCCCGGTGGCTCCGCCATCTTCTACTTTGTCTCCTTCACTCTCTTTCTTGCCTATTGCCCCTTCTCTCATCCATATTCAGCATATCCTATTGCTCTTTGTAACTATTCAAAAATAATAAAAAAATTAGTTTTTTCCCATAAGTTTTATGTTCACCGTCTCAACTCCATGTATCTTCGGCATATTTTCTCTCATTGCAATAGTGCAAATGAGCCGGGTTTGAGCCGGCATGGTACGGTCAGGCATGAAACGTAAATGAGCATTGCCTGAACTCGCCAAAGACGAGCCGAATCAAACTAGCACGGCACGATGAACACGATAGACCGTCACAGCTCGATATAGTTTAGACATTAGACACTTCGTATCGGACTTGACCCAGCCATGCCTGGACTCGCCGAAGACGAGCCGAATCAGACTAGTGTTGGATTATTTGGGCTTGGCCCACCTAATTGAGACAAATAATTCTTAGAAAATCTCAAAAGCCCACTCATGAGGAGGCATGTGCACTATGAATAGTCCCACATTGCTAGTCTAAAGTGGTGAACACTAGTTTATATAGTGGAGTGTATTTCACCATGGTAGAACCATGTGGGAGAAAGGGAGAAGGCCCACACGGCACTTTGGCCTCACGGGCAGGCGAGGCGGAGGGCGGCTGCTGCCTCTGCTTCACATGTGGTGAGGTCGGACACTTTTCAAGGAATGCCACGATCGTGCGCAGACCGTCGAGGAAAAAGGCCAACAGTGGGACAGACGTCCAAAGGCATCAACATGGTGACCGCTAACAATCTTGGAGACGCAGGTATGGTAATTTACCTTCAGATTCTCGATATTTCAGTCTCGGTTGGTGGATTGATACGGTGCTAACGTTCATGTGTGTTACGACATCAATATGTTCTCTTCTTATCGGGTCATTCGGGATTCTTCCGCCCCGATGGGGAATGGGTCACATGCTTCATTCATGGCAGCGCACGGTGGATCTGAAGTTCACCGGGAAAGATCGTGCGGTGAGAGCGTCAAACATGTCCTTCTATCAACAAGAATCTCGTTAGTGGCTCCCTTCTATCGAGAGATGGGTTTAAGGTAGTGTTAGAGTCCAATAAAGTAGTTGTGTCCAAGCATGGACTATTTATTGGTAAAGGCTATGAGTCACGGAGGCTTGTTCCGCTTTTCCTTTCAGATTTCAATAATAAGTCTGTGAACCATATATGTGGTAGTGTTAATGATGATGCGAGTACTTGGCACTCTCGTTTATGCCACATTAATTTTGGTCTTATGAATCGGCTTTCGGCATGAATTTAATTCGAATTTCACTATTGCCAAAGGTTCTAAGTGCCATAGTTGTGTGCAATCGAAGCAACCTCGAAAGCCTCACAAGGCGGTGAGGAGAGGAACTTGGCACCTCTAGAACTCATACATTACGATGCATGCGAGATGAATGGTGTGTTGACAAAGGGTGGAAAGAGATATTTCATGACATTGATTGATGATGCGACTAGATTTTGCTATGTTTACTTGTTGAAAACTAAGGACGAGGCAGCTAGACTACTTTAAAATCTATAAAGTCAAGTTGAAAATCAACTAGAGAGAAAGATCAAACGTCTTAGGTCGGATCGTGGTGGCGAATTTTTCCCAAAATCTTTGATGATTTCTGTGTGGAACATGGTATTATTCATGAGAGGACACCTCCCTACTCGCCCGAATCAAACGGGATTGCCGAGAGGAAAAACCGCCTGTTGGCCGACTTGGTGAATGCCATGTTGAACCTTCTTTGGTTTATCTAAGGTATGGTGGGGAGGCCATGTTGACTTCATGTCATGTCTGAATAGAGTTCCCAATAGAAACATGGAGAAGACCCCTTACGAGAAGTGGGTTGGAAGAAAACCATCACTTTCTTACTTACGCACATGGAGATGCTGGCGAAAGTCAATGTACCGATTAACAAAAAGCGTAAGCTCGGGCCTAAGACGATGGATTGTGTCTTTACGGGATATGCTCAATGAGCATCGCTTATAGATTTTAGTAGTTAAATCGATGTGCCCGATATGTATGTTGATACTATTATGGAGTCTCGTGATGCTACGTTTTTGAGAATATATTTCGATGAAACATATGCATAGCACTTCTAGTTTTTCTTCCGAGATAATTCACGAGACTATTACACCTGTTGAGTCCTCTGAGCAACCACTCGAGAAAATCCTAGAGGAGGATGACAATGAAGCTCCTAGAAAGAGCAAGAGACAGAGGATTGAAAAATCCTTTGGCAATGATTTCATTGTGTACCTTGTGGATGATACTCCCACGTCCATTGCAGAGGCATATGCATCTCCGTGATGAGATAATTGGAAAGAAGCTGTCGAGAATGAGATGGACTCGATTCTCGCCAATGGGACTTGGGAGGTGTTGAACGGCCCTATGGGTGTAAACCTGGGTTGTAAGTGGGTGTTCAAGAAGAAGCTTAGGCCCGATGGTACTATTGAGAAGTACAAGGCTCGGCTTGTGGCTAAGGGTTACACCCAAAAGAAGGCGAAGATTTCTTTGATACTTATTCACTGCTAGAATGACCACCATTCGAGTATTACTTTCCCCGGCGCCTCATAGGGTCTTCTCGTTCATCGGATGGACGTGAAGGCGACTTTCCTAATGGAGAGTTAGATGAGGAAATCTACATGGAGCGACTGATGGGTATGTAGTAAAGGGTCAAGAGAGCAAGGTGTGTAAATTATTGAAATCTTTGTATGGCTCAGAAACAAGCACCTAAGCAATGGCATGAGAAGTTCGACACCATTTTGACTTCTGCGAACTTTGTCATTAATGAGGCCGATAGATGTGTATACTATCGCTATGGTGGGGGTGAAGGAGTTATATTGTGCCTTTATGTCGACGATATCTTGATCTTTGGCACAAATATTGATGTGATCAATGAGGTCAAGTTTTTTCACAAAGAAATTTGATATGAAAGATCGGGAGAAGCCGATGTAATTCAACATCAAGCTTATTAGGATGAGAGTGGGATTACTCTTTCGCAATCCCACTATGTGGAGAAGGTCTTGAGCCGGTTTGGCTTTATGGACAAGAAGCCCTCTCCCACTCCTTATGATCCCAGTGTGACCGAGAAAGAATAAGAGAATTGGCTTAAACCAATTGAGATATTCTCAGATTGCCGGTTCGCTCATGTATCTTCTTTGGTGCAACGAGACACGATATATCATTTGTTGTGAGCAAATTGAGTAGGTTCATGTCAAACCGGGTTCGAGATCATTGGCATGCACTTGAAAGGGTAATCGCTATTTGAAAGGTACTATGAGTTATGCGATTCACTATTTAGGGCACCTGCGATGCTTGAGGGATCTGATGACTCGGCTGGATTTACGATGTAGATGAGCTCTATGCCACCGGTGGATATGTGTTTACCATTGGTGGTGGCGCGATGTCATGGAGGTCCGCAAGCAGACCATCTTGACAAGGTCAACCATGAAGGCGAGCTCATCGCTTTGGATACAACCACATGAGAGCAGATTGGCTGCGTGAGCTCTTGATGGACTTGCGGTGGTTGAAAAACCGTCTGACGGCTATCCTTATGAATGTGATAATCAATGCAGTGATTGCTAAAGTGAACGATTGCTAAGGATAATGCTAAGTCATCAAGACACGTTAAAAGACGAAATGAAGTCTGTCGGGAAATTGAGAAACTCCGGAGTAATAAGTGTGACTTATATTCAAGCAGACAAAAACACCCGCAGATCCCTTCTGAAGGGACTATCACGGAATGTGATAGAAGGTGCATCGAGGAGATGGGTATGAGACCCACATAAGTTGCAATAGTGGTAACTCCAGCCTTTGTGATCGGAGATCCCGTGAATTGGGTCTGGGTAAAACAAGCTATTGGCGGGCGAGGAGAGTAATCTGTTACCCTCTCTATGTGAAGATGCAATGCTCTCAAAATCTTTGTAAGGCGGGATGGCAATATGCCTTAATGTGTTTCTATTGGCTATAACTAGCGAAGATGTTGTTCTCTGAGCATTCTTGAAAGAACACACCTATATGAGCCCGATTGTCTAAAGTCGCGATCTATGAGACTCGGGTGATCTCTAGTAAGCTCATGAAGAGACCATGGAGTACGACTTATATGCTCCACCATGAGAAGGCTCTTGGCAGCCAGTGTCGATTATGACTTTGAGTGAAACTGTTCACACAAAACTTGCAATTCAAGGCATAGTCCATTGTTCAAGTTGTGGATGGGTGTAGCTTAGAGCTCTAGGCGAAGTTCAACAGGTCTCTGCTTGAAGCTTATTTGGTATATCAAGCAGTAGTGAGTATTGGCAAATCTCTAAATGGACTTTGAGATCTGGTGGGGGATTGTTGGATTATTTGGGCTTGGCCCACCTAATTGAGACAAATAATTCCTAGAAAATCTCAAAAGCCCACTCATGAGGAGGCATGTGCACTATGAATAGTCCCACATTGCTAGTCTAAAGTGGTGAACACTAGTTTATATAGTGGAGTGTGTTTCACCATGGTAGAACCATGTGGGAGAAAGGGAGAAGGCTTGCCTTCGCCTGCGCCTCATGGGGCGGGCTGAGACTCGGGCACGCAGGCACGGGCAGAGGGCGGGCGAGGCGGGCGCGGCGGCGGCACTGCGTGAATGGTCGCCGAAATCCGGTCCAGGCCTTGCGCAGACGCAGCCTCCTTTGCGCTTTATTCTTTTGCTACTCGGGATAGTCGCGTTTGCAGTATGAGATACGGACTCCGATCGTGGCACGTCCTCGAGTCACGTTTGGTCACGGTTACCAGAGTAACCCTATAAATCTCGCGTCGTGCACCCGTGTAGAGGAATACGAGATAACACACATCGTTAGGGTTTTTGCCACCTCTCATTTGCCGCTGCCGTCGTAATCTTCTCCATCCCGAAGCGCGTGCATCGCGACGGAGAGCAGGTCTCCGAACCCTTCGCCGAGATCTGCACCGGAGAGGCGAATAAGGTTTTTGGGAAGCGCTCCGCGATCGCTCAAGATCGTCACCACGGCTCGTCTTCCTGTTCTGTTCTTTGGGCGTCGTGAGTGGCAATGCTCTGCGACGCCGTCACCAACGTCGACCTCGTCAACCGCATCCGCATCTACTACGTCAACACCGCAAGCAACGCAACGCCGTCATCCTCTTCGTCGATGCGTTCGATCTGTCTTAATCTCGTGGCTAATCATGTTTATCAAGATGATAATGATGTTCGTGCTATCTAGTATGTTAGAGATATACATGCTAGTTTCGTGATCTTGTTCATGATTTATATTCGAGATTTAACTGAAAATGTCTAATTTCTCAACAACTAGCATGCGATGAACACGATAAACCGTCACTGTTCGATATAGTTTAGACATAAGACACCGTATCGGACTTTGACGACCACGGCGCCCAACTTAGTCTCGGTTAGTGGTTTCGTTTCGATGACCGAAAACGCTTGTGTCGGTGGTAGCCTCCGTGTCTTTTACTTGGGGTCCGGATGGGAGAGATCGATATGCTTTCCTTGAGCCACAAGCAAATGAAGAGGGATGGATAATACTTGGTTTCTCAAGATCTTTTCTAAAAAGGGTGCTCTGCAGTCTGTACCATCACGATTATCTCTACTAATCTATATCTATACTAATATATAAATTAGCAGTTGGTGACAGCGGTCTGTCATTCTTCCTAGCCTCCCTCCTGGTCATATCTCCAATAATGGCATATCATTATAGCTAATTATTCTTTCACGATTTACCCGACCATATCTCTAAATATGATGATTATTATAGCAAAATCCCTGATTATTGCTAGCAATTAATAGCCGGCCAATCATTTCTTTTGTATTCATTGAAGATCTCCCACATCGTGCCGCCGCGGCGAATGAACCCGACGAACTGATTAATAAGTGATGGACCGACGTACATGGCCGTGAGGTGCAGGAGGCCGAGCGCCGTAGTCAGTAGTAACTACGGTCAGAAGGACAACCAAAGCGCAACGCCCACGGGTGTCGTGACCCCAGCGTGGGCCAGTTGCACGTGAACAAAGCGTACGACATTTCGGTGCGGTTGCCCGGCAACACCGGTGTGACGTCATCGGCGGTGAGAGAGTCATTGGCATACCCCTTGGAGATAAACAGGTTGATCGGTGAGCGTCGCGAGAGAGGAACGACAGCGGCGGCGCATGGTGTGGAAGGCGCCTCGGCGCTGGTGTTTTCTGGTTCACCTTCATGGGCTCAAACATCATGAGTGGTGAAGCCGATGATAACTTCATCGCCGAGATATAGAAACGAGTAAGCCGGGCAAAGGCGAGAGGGTCATCTGAGGAAGAGTAGCGAATCGTCGACGCATGACGGATCACCGCCAAGCGAGAAAAGCATGGCACCGAGAACGGTGACGATCCAGAAGACACGAAGGTGCAAAGGCTGGGTGGCGGCGGTGGTCTCTTTCTCTGAGGCGATTGACCATACGGCCATAGCATGCGCGACGAAGTGGGCGACGAGGAAGGCGGACTCCACAGTGTGCGTTGCGGGCATGGCGAGAGGAAGAGGAACGCGATCTGGTAATATAAATTGCAAAAAGAGATAAAAATGATTGATTGATTTTTTAGATTGGTAATATATATTGCTACGTATAATATATTTGGTTTTAATTCGTATCGAAGAAAAAAGCATAAAAACTTTTGTAATTGGGAGAAATAGATATTTGATCTTGTAGCACAATTTTCTTTTATTGCTTGATCTTTATGTTTCGTTACCAATTTTATTTTTCGTAGCAACGCACGAGCATTGATCTAGTATAAATTTAAATTTGCAGTTGGTGGCAGCTGTTCGTTCTTCTTAGCCTCTCTCCTCCCCCGCCATATCTCTAATAATGGCCGGTCATTATAGCTAATTATTCTTTCTCGATTCTGACCAACCATATCTCTCTAAATATGGCTGATTATTATAGCAAAATCCACGATTATTCTTTGGTAATTAATAAGCTTGCCAATCATTCTTTTTGTACTCTATATATGCTATACAATTTTCACAGAATCAATCAAGAGAATTCATTCAAGATATCTCATATCGTACCGACACGGCGAATGAACTCGACGAACTAATCAATAAGTGACGGACCGATATACATGGCTGCAAGACGTAGGAGGCGGCGTCATGATCGATAATGCGCGCCGGCGGAAGGACAGCAGAGCGCGACACTCACCGGTGCCGTGACCCCGCCACGGCAGTTGAGGAACACAGCGTCTGATGCTTGAAGCGGTTGCGAAGCGACACGGTGGGGCGTCGTCGGCGGTGAGAGTCATTAGCATACCCTTGAGATAAACGGGTTGATTCATTGAAGCGTTAGAGAGACGAACGATGCGAGCAGCGTGGCGAGCTCCTTGGCTGGTGTTTTCGATTCACCTTCATAGGCACCGGCGTCATGGTCGGTGAAGCGATGATGGCGGTATGCGAGAGGCATGGAGACGAGTAGGCGACAAAGGCGAGAGGTCATTTGGGAAGAGCGTGACGCTAATCGGCGTAACGGATCACCGCGAAGTGGAGAAGAGTGCGGCGCCAAGGGTGGTGGCGATCGAGAAGACGCGAAGTGCAAAGGCTGGTGGCGGTGGACCCTTTCTCGAGGCGATCGACCATCTGGCCATGGCGTGCGTGTGAAGTGAAGAACGGCGAGGAAGGCGGACTCCGGCGCACCATGGCGTGCGGTTTTGTAGAGGAAGAACGCGAGTGCAAGGAGGGCCGGCAAACACGCGGCGAAGACAGACAGACGCCCAGCGACACGTAGCGGCTCGATGGTCCGGAATGGCGGTGGTTTGGAAGCGGCGCCTTGTGCTCAAGGGAAGCCCTGTGCGCCCTGCGAGGTGGTGGATGACGAGGACGAGCGGGCGACGAGGAAGACGAGGTCGATGGCGCCGAGGCGCGACGCCACTGCATGGCGAGAGGAAAAGGAACACGGTGGTAATATAAATTGCAAAAGGGATAAAATGATTGATTGATTTTTGAGATTGGTAATATATATTGCTATGTACAATATATTTGGTTTTAATTCATACCGGAGAAGAAACCATAAAAACTTTTGTAATCGAGAGAAATAGATGTTTGATCTTGTAGCATAATTTTCTTTTATTGCTTGACCTTTATGTTTCGTTACCAATTTTATTTTTCGTAGCAACGCACGGGCATTGATCTAGTTTAAGTTGAAAAACAAGTTTGTGCCGCATCCCACCATTGAGTACACCATGTAATCTCTCCTCATCCTCCTCACCATCACCACCATAGCAATAGCGATGGCCATGCGACGCCATCTTACTCTTTTCAGTCTTGCCTTGCCGCCACCGTCGCCCTCCTCCTCGCCTTCCTCCACGTGCTACTCGTCATTAAGACAACCGCCGCCAGTAGTGGCACTGTGCAACACCACCGCAACAACTACACAGGCGGCAAGATCTACCAAGCCAACATATGTGCCCTCGCCAAAGACACTCCCAAAACGCCTCCTCTCCCGTCCTCTTCGCTAAGGGCGCCGCCAAAGACGACGCCAGACGTCGTCTCGCCCTCGCGCTCTGCTGGAGGACACCAACGCCTCCCGCACCACCTGCATCGACACCGCCTTCCGAATATCCAGCTGACTCTGCTGTTCAACAAGGGCGCCACCATGTTCAATGACCCTGCATCCTCCACTATGCCCAGCAACTCTGCGTGTTCAACAAGGGTGCCACCATGTGAGTTAATCCATGAACCCGAGACTCACACCACCACTAGCAATACCAAAGTTAAGATATAGCAAATTAATTAGTTAGGTTGTCCCATATTAGACATGTGGTTTCATAATTAACTCAGATCAAAGGTTTACAAGGTTAAGTCCTTAGAGTGACTAGGGCAAAACTTCCACATATCCTCTACCCGTCGGCCCACCTTGGTACACTGCTCATTGCCACTTGCCTCAATCTAAATGAATACCACCTTAGTCGATTACCAAGCATCATGTGCTATCAACAATTCAACATCGTTGCGTGACATCCCTCGCCACAACAACTCAATCTCATTGCGTGACAACATCTGACACACAAGTTTACAATCATATTCTATATTCCATTAGTCAAGATTAAACTTCCATGATTCAAGTACATACGATGACGTGGCATGGCTAAGCATACTAACACGGTCTAACCACCCTGTATTGATTTTAGTATTAACCAACTAGTAATGAACCATTCTAGAGTGACAAATAAATCATAGCGTACAAATAACAAGATAAGGTATGGCGAAATATTTGGTGAAAACCACCAATTTCATGAAAACTCCGTGGAAATCACCTGTAGAAGTTTTGAAAAATTCTCAAACAATTATCACATGTAGGGGAGGTGAACCTCTACAATCCTGCAAAATTTGAAGTTGAAACTCAATCGCATTTGAAAGATATGAAAAAGACAAAGTCAGTATGAATAGTAATTTTTACTGTTTTGGCACTATTCTTTTTGTTGTTTGTCTTTTTCATATCTTTCAAATGCGATTGAGTTTCATCTTCAAATTTTGCAAAATTGTAGAAGTTCACCTCCCCTACATATGGTAATTTTTTGAGAATTTTTCAAAACTTCTACAGGTGGTTTCCACGGAGTTTTCATAGAATTGGTGGTTTTCACCAAATATTTCGCCGATAAGGTATAGATCAAATTGATAGAATAGCTAAGTTTCAATTTAATTTGAAACAGTTGTATTCATGAAATAATATACAATAAAGTAAAAACAAAGTAGTATATTTTATAAACTTGGTTCAACATGATCAAAGCACAACTTGCCTCGGAAAATGTTTTAATCTTGCTCTGGAAGCTGGTCTTAGGTCGACGAATCTTCCTCGAATGCATCGCACAACTCAACGTCTACACGAATGGAGAAAGAAAACTAAATAAACAGTAAAACAGAGAACAAACAAACTCTAAAAATAAAAAATTCATCATTAGATATATCTCAATTTTAAAATTTTTTAAAAATTTGAATCACCTCAACCGGAGCTCGTATGAGGGAGAACAGACTCGTGGAAGATCAAAAATCTAAAAATCAAAAAAATAGAACATAAAATAATAAATTGAATTATTTTTAATAAGCAAAAGGTAATTAATGCGCTAGCATAATGTCAGGGTAACATCATCCCTGGCCCAGATCACTCTCGCACCGACACATGCCCTCTGGTCCAGTGGACTGGGTCCATGGACCAGATCATGCTCCTTGGACCACGCTCGATGGACTTGGTCCATGCGCTAGCCTGGCTGACAGCGGGTCCCACGCTGCAGCTGACTCGGCACCATCGCAACGCCCATGCAATCTGCCACGCAAACGCATATGCGACGCCACCTCAGCGACACAGTGATCCAAACGGTGGCAAGGCAGCCACGTGGATCCACGCATCGACGAACAACAAGCCACGTCACTGCCACCGGCACGAGACCCTATGGTCACCGGCGGCGGCCGGAGAGAGCATCTACTGGAAGCTCTAGACGTTTCCCACATGCCGACGCGCTTAGATCTGGGTTTCGTACACTGTCATGGCCGCAGCTTCGTCTTGAACAACAAGGCGGCTAAGGCTCCCGCGACGACGGTGCTCTGGCGATCTATTGGCGTTGACGACGTGCGCACAGGCTTCGTCTCACGACGACGAACGTAATCGCACCAATCTCAGGCCCTATATTCCCCAGATGGCGACGAATCGATCGGTTTCTGATGTGACGTTGCTCGGCGAAATTCTTCAAATTCCGGCGAGCTCATACCATCTTCCTTAAAATTGGTTTAGGGCTTTGGTTGATTGATCTCTGGCGACGCCGTTGCATGGCTTAAATAGCCTGGAGACTCCACGGTGCGGATGACTTGAACATGGAGTCCCCCATGGCTACGGCAAAGAGTTCGAACCAAACTCAGGAAGACGACGAACGAGCAGCGCACACGCATCCTGATCAGCGGCTGGGATAGGCGATGACGCGGATCAATTCGAGACGTAAAAGGAAAGTAACGGCCCAGATCACTTGGTGTCCCAAACTGATATGCCATAACCCTGGCCATGCGATTAGAATCTGATAGCTAAAATTTACCGACGCAATCTCGGCTTGAAAATGGCCGTTGGATTGAGACTCAACGGTGACCGGTTCGGCTTCTAAATGCTGGGCTACCTCGACGATCCAATTTGGGCCACATAATGAACGGGCAGCATGCAAACATAGTATTGGGCTCCGGCCTGACACTATTTAATAGATTTTCTCGGATTTTCCTTTTAAAATAATTTAAATAATTTATTTAATTAGTTTTAAGCAATAAAAATATCAGAAAAACTAATAAAAATCTCAAAAATATTTTGAGACATTTTAAACTCAAATAAAATATTTTTAGCCAAACTTTGTATTAATTTTATCTATATTTAATTAGTTTTCTAAAAGATCAATATACTTAATTTAAAATAAATTCATAAAATCCATAAAATGCATAAATAACTTAATAAATTAAATAAAAGACAAAAATTGGGGCGTTACATTAGCCGATGTGAGATTCAAAGGGGCGGTTCCTAGAATCGTGGCAATTCGATTTTCATAGCGTTGAGGTTTCGCGAGATAGTTTCGTAGAATGCGCCTTCATATGAGAGAAGTCCCTATACATGAAAGGAAGCAACAAACAAAATCGATATCATCTCGTCTTCCTTTGGCGCTCTTTGCTTACTCCGATGCTTGCCGCTTTGAAGTCGTTACATCCCTTCGCTTGTCGTAATGCAGGTGTGAGGAGTGCAATGTCTCCGATCCGACATTGGGCACTTGACGACCTGCACGGGAGACCGATAATCAGGTTTTTGGGAAACGCTACACCGTGCAACTGCTCATTTTTATCTTTGATCGACGCGTCGCTCCTACACAATTTTTATTTCAGCACCAAGCCTAGTGTAAGTAGGGATGAAAACAGGTCGGATATCTCCTGCCCGATCCGGGACCGAATTTTACTATCTGGTCAGATCTGGGACCGGATCCGGATACTTGAATCCAGATTCGGGATCAGATCCGGAGCATCCAATATCCAGTAAATACGGGACGGGATCCGGATATTCGGATCTTTCCTATTCAGATATCCGGATTTTTCCTATTCGGATATCAGATCGGATATTCGGATTTTTCCTATTTGGATATCAGTAAGGTCTAGCCCATTTTCATCATATTTTTTTCATGTCAGCCCATTTATATTAACAATTAGTTGGTTCTATTGATCCTAGTAACTTGTTCCTTCTACGATGTTTGTTGAGTTTGATTGATATATAATTTGTTACTATAGTCATGTACTCGTATTGTTTTAATTTAATATATATTACTATATATATGCGTGTATTATCCGTATATTTTTATCAATTTTCGACCTGAATCTGTCACATATCCGTCCCATGTCCGTATCCCGAATAACCCGAATCTGTATCCTGCTAGCCCGTATCTGGTTTCGAATCCGAGAAAAAAATATGGATTAGGATATGGAAAGAGCAATTAATATCCGTCCGTATCTAACCCATTTTCACCCCTAAGTGTAAGTGCCTCGGACTGGGTAGTTCTTAGTCCAAGCAATCTTCTTATTGTGATTAAATTTGATGAGAGTTCATGCTGCTATAATAGTATTATTTATATCTATGTATCAGGTGGGTTATCTAGATGCCACTGGAGACACGATCATACAATCTATTTTGCCGTACGTTCATTCACATGCCAATGCACCATTCACGTCTTCATGAACCTGTTAAGAGGGTTTGGATTGTGAAATCTAAGGGTGGAATCGGCTCGGATTCGATCGTATATCACTCTTTTCATATCATAAACCATATTTTTTGTTAGATTCGATTATCGAATCTGAATCGATCACGGATAATATCGATCAGCGGATTCGAATCGAATCTGAGCGGAATCGACACTGATTGCAGATAATTTTCGTTGGATATCGAGCAAAAATAGATACCACATAAAGCACATATATAACACAAATTGATTAATCGTATGAGTTCAAATTTGTCTTACGCGTGGGTGCTATTCAGAGCATGTCATAAGTGTGTGTCGATAAGTGTAACATTTTTCATTGTCCTTTTTGGAGTTGCTAGACTGTTTTCCTTGACCCCCGTCCCTCTCCTCATGCTTTGATCCTACATTTTCAATAGTAGAATTAAGTGTCCATACAGTGGATTCGTCTCGGTCTCTTTCCTTTCTTCTTCTTCATCTTCTTGTTTTTCTTCAAATTGCCTTTGCTTGTATCACCCTCGACATGCTCCAAGCATGGATTTTTCACCAGAATCAAGTGAACCCTGCGGCCCTTCTCCTTCTTGCTCTTGTGGTCTCGTTTCTCCTCCTCGACTGGCTTCTATCACATGCCCTCGTCACAATGTGAAAGGCAACAATCATAGAAACAAGTCTAAGCAATTCTTGTTTCATCATATGCATAATTGAGGAGAAAAATCAAAGATGCCATCAATATTTGTTCCAAGCAAGAAAAAGCATCACAACTCTCCAACTACCTTTCAAAAAAAACTTCGTGAGGTTACACCTTATGAAGGATGGAAGGAGAAAACCTAACTTGTCATTTCTTCTGGACTTGGGGAATTTGTTTGGCCAAGGTACATGTACCTCACCGAAGAAAAGAAAGCTCGGTCCAAAAGGCGTGGATTGTGTCTTTATTGGGTATGCTCATCAAAGCCGACTTATAGATTTCTAGTGGTCAAGTCCGAGGTTTAGGACATTGCGATAATATCTTGTAATGGAGTCCGTGACGCGACATTCTTTGAGAATATCTTTCCTATGAGAGCAAAAGAAGATAGCACGTCTAATGGTTCTCATGAACACTCTATTCCTTCTAAGCGTGGATGACACGGCTCCATTTGGAGTTGAGAAGGACTAAGAGGCAAAGGATCTAAAAGTCCTTGGCGATGACTATGTCACCTATGTCGTGGATGATGAACCACGAAGCCTTCCGGAGGCATATGCATCGCCAGATGCAGAGTACTGGAAGGAGGCAGTCCGAAGTGAGATGGACTCAATCATCTCCAATGGAACCTGGGAGATAGCAGATCTTCCAGTCGGTTGCAAGCCAGTGGGCTGCAAATGGATCTTTAAGAGGAAGCGTAGGCCAGATGGTACTATTGAAAAGTACAAGGCCCGTTTGGTGGCTAAAGGCTTTACGCAAAAAGAGGGTGAAGACTATTTTGACACTTACTCTCCTGTGGCCAGATTACCCACAATCCGAGTGCTTTTGGCACTAGCGACTATATAAACTCCTAGTACATCAAATGGATGTAAAGACCACTTTCTTAAATGGAGAGTCGGGCGAGGAGATTTATATGCGGCGACCAGATGGATTTGTGGTAAAAGGACAGAAAAGCAGTATGTCGTTTGATTAAATCCATATATGGTCTAAAACAAGCTCCCAAGCAATGGCATGAGAAATTCGATAATACAATGACTTCATTGGCTTTTGTGTAAATGCAAGCGGACAAATGTGTGTACTATCGATTCAAAGGAGTGAAGGTGTCATTCTATGTTTATCGTAGATGACATATTATTGTTTGGGACCAATATGGATGTAATTAATCAAACAAAGTCGTTCCTCTCCAGAACTTTGATATGAAAGATCCGGGGAAGGCGATGTGATTTTAAACATTAAGCTTATAAAGGGTGAGAATGGGATTACTTTGTCTCAATCCCATTATGTGGACAAAGTGTTGAATCGTTTTGGCTGCAGTTGCAAGCCGGTTGCCACCATATGATCCAAACACTGTTGAAAAAGAATTTGGGTCAAGGTAAAGACCAACTAAGATATTCACAGATTATTGGTTCCCTAATGTACTTAGCTAGTGCAACTAGGCCGGACATCTCATATCTTTGTATGCAAAGTTGAGTCGTTATCGTCCAACCCGGAGATGATCATTGGATAGCACTAGAGAGAGTCATTAAATATTTAAAGGGAACAATGAATTTGAGAATACACTATTACAGTCATCCTGCGGTCCTAGAAGGATTCAAATGACTCTAATTGGATTAGTGACTCGGATGACATGAAGGCTACAGTGGCTATGTTTTCACTCTAGCGGGTCAGATATCATGGAAGTCTTCCAAAGCAGACCATTCTTACGGCCCACCATGGAGGCCGAAAGTTAGTAGCACTTGACTTCGGCGGTGTCAGAGAGCGAAGAATGGATTAGAGAACTCCTTCGACCTACCGGTCTTTGGAAAAACCAATTCGACCATCCTTACCTCTGCGATAACCAAACCGTTTTGGTTAAGGTGAAGAGTAGTAAGGATAATATGAAGTCGTCAAGACACATAAAGAGGCGATTAAAATCGCTAAGGCATGCCGAGAGAGGCAGGTGTAATTCTTTGTAGAATACATCGGTCTGAAAGGAACTTGGCCGATCCTTTCACCAAAGGAATGGCGGAAGGTCATTCTTGCGACATCTAAGGAATGGGACTCATACTGGTTTAAGAGGATCACATCGGTAGTAACCTATCCTAGAAGCGGAGATCCCGTGAACTAGGCTCTAGGAAAACAAAGCGTGTGGTCAAATGAGCACATCTAAAGGGTTCCATTAGGCTGCGGTGCTCAGATGCATGGCGAGTTGAGCTATATGTTCTTAATGAGTTCAATCTTGGTGTGGCAATAGGAGTTGTCCTCTGAGGACTCCTTTGAGAACTCACCAATATGAGTATAATCGTGAGGTCGCGATTAATGGAAGTTTGGGTATGCTTCCGGGAGATACTCATGAATAAAGATACTAGGACATGACCAGGAAAGTCCTAACTTGAGAGAGCTAAAACTAAAGTTTGCCTCTTCTGAGTGTTACTAGTATGAAGTCTCTCACACCAAGGCGTGGGATCAAGGCTTTAGTCCTCCTTAAATGCTGCTTGATCGGATTGCTTTTAACTAGACAATAAGTTCAAACGTAGAAGGTACTTATTGTCAAACAATCAATATATCAAACAAGATTTAACTCTTCAAACATCAATTTTGGTGGGATTTGTTGGGAAAATTGAAGTTTAGAATCTTCTTTTGGGCTAACTTGTGTGACAAGTGGGGAGGAGGCAACCCATTAGGGCATGAGAAAAGGGACGAGAGGATGTGGTGAACGCATGAAAAGGAAAAAATCCTTCGGCCTCCTCATTGAATTGGGTGGCAATACCAAAGAAAAAAGAATACTATGCGCCTTGTGCGATAATTTGGAGAGTCGGTGCAGTAACGAGGTTGCGAGATTCGCGTTCGAGGAGGCCGCCTTCCTCTATTTCTCGCTCTCAATCTCCTCTCCGAAGCAAGTTTTTCCACCCTATTTCTCTAGTTTTCCTCTGGTTTCATCTTTCCGCTTGGTTCGGGCGGTGAGGTGGTGCATCGGATCATTGGTTTGGTGTTTGTCTTTGGGTGGCTCTACATGGAGTTTGTTTGGCACTCACCCGTGTGGTTTGAGTCTTGATCATGGAGCATATCTCTGTCGTGCCAAGAGGATCCAGTGCTTGTTATCTGAACCTGAACCTTCGTGGCTGAGCACTTGGGTGAAATTTGGTGTGGGATTTGGTCTTGTGTTCTTGTTTAAGGCTCGATTCCATTCACGGTGTGTCTGTGTGTGGAAAGGGCTTTGTATCTCCGCTATCCGAGCCGGGCTATACTGCGTGGCACTAAGCGGCGCAATTGGATTCTGGATCTGCGATCTATATCGCGGCTTAGCCCTTGCTTACGAGTAGCTTCGAAAGTCTTTGCTCTGTTGTAAGTCTTTCTCAGATATTGCATTTGTTTCTTCTTGTTTGCCGAGGGAAAGGTATTGCTCTATGATGATTTCGGGTTATATATATGAACGTAACAATTATTCGGTGATGTGGGCCTTGAATCGATAGAACTACATGCTAGAAAGTGTTGTTTAAATTACTACTTGATAACTTTGATCAAGAGTAGTTCTTGTTGTCGACTTCGGTTTATACGCTGAGTTATTGCCACTCTTGCGGATCTGTAGAATAGATAAACTTTATTGCCAAAAGATTAGTTGTTCAATCGGTAATATTGTTTATCTGCTGACCTGACTTAATCGATGGGTTTAGTGATTGTTTATCTCTGTCGTATGTGGATTTAGCTTCAATTGTTCCGAATCTATACATACTCAATGTTGATTCAATTGCTAGTCTCCCCGCTCCTTCGTTATTTTCTAGTCGTAGTAGAGGCAATCTTTGAATTGGCATACTTTGTTTGCTTGGACAGTGCAATCAACCGCTTGTCTTGGCTTACCTGACTCGTTGGGTTGATGATATTGATTTACATTGCTCGGCATCAATCTGATTCAAGCGTTAAAATTGCTAAACAACTCTTTATAGTGCATGCTAAGGTGGTAAGGATTCAAGGCCCTAGTCACTAGATAATTTGTTGTCCCATTTGTGATTGGTGTGAAGATTCTAATCTTCAATCCAAACCCTTAAATTCCGAGAGCAATCACATATACTTAACTCCATATAGTCAAAGTAGACATGATTACATTTTGTATGCCATGGTCTACATAATTTACTTCTTCTCAATTATGCTTGAATGGCCATCTTTGAATCATGTATATGGAATCATATTTATATATGTATTAAGGAATAAATACTTGTTCTTACATTAGCATCTTTTTCAACAATGGACTCAAGCCGCCCGCTTAGTGAGATGAAGGCAGGAGACGGAGGAGTCATCGCTCTCCTCGTCACCGGATGGTGTGGGCTCGATTGAGGTGGTGGGAGAGGCACCTTGGCACCTCTGCTCCCGACTCTGGGACTCTGCTTGGGCGTCGGTGGCGCCAGGGTCAGTCATCGGGGATGAGGTTAGGGTTTGAGTGGGTCCAACGTGAGTGGTCTTGGTAGGCGTCACCATGGAGGAGGCAAACCAAGAAACCGGAAGAGATCACGGGAGCCGCGACACACAGACACGGAGTTGAGTCAAGAGACATGGGTTACGGTTGGATATCCGAATAAATTGTAAACAGGATATATCCAAGAAAATATTCGAAATATACCGATTCGGCGGATAGCGATTTCCGAATCAAAATTATCCGAATCCGATCAAAACACATCGATCGATCGGTCGGTCAAAATTATCCGATCCGATTACACCCTACCCCTAGTGAAGTCACACAACCATGACCTCTTAAGCAAATACAGACGATTTTTTGTGGTAGATCGACATACGCTTAACCCATCGCTTTTTATCGAATCGTGTGCTCGTCGGGAATTCGACCATGGAACAATGAGTGCGCATGGGCGCCGCCGTTCGCAATACAATGGGCCGACAGCCTCGCCTTCGCGGTCAGGCGAGGAATTTTTTATTTAATATTTATTTTAAAACATTTTTTCGTAACTAATCGCCATGCGCAACAAAATTGCAGTTCTACTACCGCCGCCTGAAGATGGGCGACGCCCACTTTAGGCGTCGGTGGCATTTCGCTAACGGCGACAATTCCGGTAATTCAAGCAGTCGGCCAAATATTAAAAAATACAATTCAAAACGTTTCAGCGAGCGTCATCACGCTATAGCAATTTTTTTGCAATTTTGTGTGTTAATTGTTTGTACAATAATTGTTGCATTGAACCGGGAACAATTACGAAATAAAATAACTTCTTGTTGTTTCAGCTGCTGGAAAAATTATTTTCGTTTGTTGGTAATACGCATCCCACTTAGATTTTCAGAGGCTCGTATGGTCCGCCGAATACGGTCGAAAATACGAGAAAAATCACAGGCGACCCGAACGCTGAGCTACCACTTACATCTGGCGAGATGGCTGGATGTTGGCCCGATCGAAGTTGCGTAAAGGAAAAGGCACTCTCTGCGACTCTTAAAGCCGTGGAAATCGTGGGCCACTTAAGGGTTTTCGCAGTCCCATGAGTGTGGCGGATCCGATTAAAAAATATGAGAAAAATCAAGAGCGACCACGCATAGCGTGCTACTACTTTCACGTAGGGGTGAGATAGCGACGCGTTGCCGGCAGAAGTTGCGAAAAAGGCACTCGCGCCATGAAACCACGTAAATCGTGGCCACTTAGGGTTTTCGAGTCTCACGACGTCGGATACGCCCAAAAATATGGGAAAAATCAAGGGCGACCCTACATAGCGAGCTACCACTACGTATGGGCGAGATAGCGACGGCGTTGCCTAAGTAGGAAGTTACTAAAATCGAAAAAGGCACTGTGACCATGAAACCACGTGGTTAGGGCGTTGAAAAATTTTGAAATTTTTATGGAGGTTCTGATAAATCAGTGATATTACCATAAAATTTTCAAATGATTTTAAGATGTGCGAATTTTTAAATTTTAAACAATACAAGCTGCCGTGATAAAAGCGCCGCCGACAAGTTTGAACCGAATGAAAAATGAAAGCGAACCACGTTAAAAAAATTAAAATTTTTTGTCCATGGTTATGTTGCATCACTAAATTTCCATAAGATTTTCATATAATGATCAAGCTCTATGATTTTTTAAAAATTAGAGCAGTGGTAGTGTCCGATATGATGACAAAATTCGCAGGAGCGGTAGCATCATGCAGATTTTAAAAATTTATAAAGCTTGATAAAAATTTTATGGGAACATTAGTGATGCATCATAACCATAGACAAAAATTTCAAAATTTTATGAACACTTAAATTATTTGTTGAACATATATAAGGGCACATACAATCAAAGTTAGGATGATAAAATAAGCAATAGATTAGATTATATTACAAGGGCATTACAACAAAGGAAGAAATTGCTTGATTTAACTAACTAAGAAAGCACTATTTTCATGGTGGAATAAATGATCGTTCACTTATCCTGGGTACAAATTGAATGATGTCCCACATTTTTCGCAGATATTACCCGACCGTGTTTAATTTGCGATTTGTCGCCGGACACCGCTCAATCCCTACTATGAAAGAACTCCATGGGGATCCGCAGCTTCTCCCAATTGTCGCCGAATGGGTGGCCTATCTTGTGCGTCTCGGGTGTATAAGACATATTTTTGGTCTTTTTATGTGGTTTACGCCTCCCATATGGGCATGTCATCCCGATTCGGCGTCCCCTATGTGAATACCACCAGGTTCGGTTGCTGGTTTGCGTTAACGTCAAGGATTTGTTGCGTGGTGCGGACCTCGTACGTTGCTTCTTGTCCCTTCTTCTTCGAGAGAGGAACCCTCTTGCACCCTCGTGTGTTGGTACATTGGCGGAGACATGCGAAGACGCCGCTCGCTGCTGTTCGCTCGACTCCACTATATGGTGCAGAGGTGTGTGTTGAGCTTATCCTTGGACAACCGAGCGTGCCAGCGTCAATGCAATGATGCACGCTTTGGTCGTTGAATAACACCGTAGGCGTACTAAAGTTCTCGCTTTTACGGGCGTAGTGGCACCACGAAGAGGGTTGCTCCCCAGTTATCCCATCTGAGAAGTTTGAGATGTGGGTGAAATGCGTCCGAGTCCACCCAGTTGAAGTAGCCGCACCATTCATCCTCGGCCAAGGGCACCTAGTAGAATCTCCGGTCCGCTAGATCATCGTGGCGGTATCAACCTTTGCTGCGAGCCATGTTCGCAAAAGTCGGGGCTTCGGGTGTACCGAGGAGGTTTCTCCTTTGACTTGAGCAAATTCGCAAGTTTTCTTTTTGAACTCTGCAAGTGCGATGAACGGTTTAGAACTACTACTTTGTGAGTTTAACATGAGTATGTCGCATGAAACTCACCGATTAGTTGGCCCCTTGCCCACCGCCCTAAGCTCGTCGATCTAGAAAAGGACATATCCTGGCGGCCTTTCCCGGGTGAAGTTCTCGGCTGCGGGGTAGGCATCGTGGCGCTTGTAGAAATTCATAATCACGTCGTTAAACCGTTGATCCATTGGAAGAAGCAACACCGGTCCTTGTCTTTGAGAAAGAAAAACGATGCATGAGATGGTAGTGTTACCTGTATTGTCACGGACACGGAGGGTTTACCTCGTAGAATGCAGCCCTATGATAATGTGGTGCGCCGTCTCTCTATGGGTAGATTGCATCATCTTCGCGGTAGGTTGCGATGCGCATTTGGGTCGGGCAACTCGGCGAGAACCGGCGTCGGCGCCATGGCATCCGGATATTGAGGCGGGATGACTTCGCTTCTTTGAAGGCTGACGATGAAACGACATTGTGCCCTAATTTGTGTAGATTCGGTGGCGTTTATTCTTTGGTTTGGTTGTGTTGGATGTCTACCCTCGGCCTTGTTTTATAGTGGTGGTGAGGGGTTACTCCACAAGCTGCGGCGTCAATGCCTTTTCACCTTGGTTGTTCCTCTCTTCTTTGTGCTTCTTATATAGGCACTCGGAGAGCAAAAAACGAAGTAGGAAGCACAATAAAAAAATAGCAGGGCGATCACCCCATTTCAGAGCGATATTTACCATCGGGCAGTGTGCCTCCTGACATTTTCACAGCATGCTATTTTTTTATAGTTTACTATACGAAAAACAATTTGAAACAAATATGAAATACAAATATGATGGGCCTATCCCCGATGTCGAGCGTTGCCCCTTACGGCGATATTTACCCTTTATAACCTTCGCTTTACGCTCGCGACGCGAAGGTGCGAGAATAAGTCGAGTACCACCTATCTGTTATCGAAGTTCGGGCGTTGCTTGACGCGAATTGCGAAAATAAGTAAATGGTGTTGTAGATTGACATGGCTAAGAAAAGAAAACCACGCAAATGCAAGCACTTAGTTCGGATAGTTAGACAACATGGTGGTGAACATAAATAAATTACAAGCGTCTGTTTGTGCAATAAATCGATCCACAGCAGCGCCTCTGATCCGCCGGTGGGGTACTTGAGTGGCGGCGGCGGACAGACGACTCCTCCTACCCGACCTGCTGGAGCTGGCTGCAGAGGTAGTGTAGTCTGTCGGCGACTTCGGGTGTCTCTTTGGGGTGGTGGGCGAGGTACTCACGGACATGAAAGCGCTCCGCGTCGAAAGCATCCTCGGCGTCAGCGTCGTCGCCAGCTGCAGAGTAGCCGTAAGCACCGTGGGGCCCTCTTGCGGCATGAGGCAGATCGCCCGCTGTCACCCCACCCTCGCCCGCGCTGGTCAGGCGAGAGTCGGTGGCCCTCCTCACCCCACCGTGTACATCGCGTCGCGTGCGGAGGACACGAGGGCTCGTCTTTCGATGACGTCAGACGCGCTGACTGGCCCGCCGGGCGAGGTGGACACGCAGCTCCACTAGGGGAATCTTGGTGACAGGGACGTCTTGCGCACGCGACTGCGTCTCGGCTCGGCCCCGGCGGTGGTGAGCCCGACACCGCCCTAACCCGCTGGCCGAGGAAAAAGCTCATTCTTTGAGAGCCGGTGAGCTCGATGTTGGCTGCGGCATACTCTGTGAGTGTGTACCCAACCCTGGCGAGTCATGGCGTGAACCGATCCATGTAATCGGCGTATGTGGCGGCGTCAGAAGGTAGGGTCTCGTCCACGTGTCGCGCCGCCTCGCCTTGCGAACACCCACGGTGCCATGCGAGAAAAACGGAGTGCCCAATGGATGCCCCGACCGAAGTCATCCCGCAATGCAAAACGACAATTCACATACAACATTCATTCCCGGGAATAGTAAGTACTCGCTTTCGGGACACCTACTTCACGCGCACGTGAGGCGATGTGAGTAGTCGGCGAGGCGTCGTCTTGGCACAAGCGCCTCTCCAGCGAGAGCCCTAGGAGGTGCGACCGTCTGCGGCGTGGGAGCCATCTCTCCGCCACGGCGGTGGAGCGTGGTGTGTCTCCGGTCTCCACCGATCCACGGCCTTGATCGCGAGGACCGATCGTGACGAGAAGCTTTGAGACGTCGCGGGCCCTCCACGATCGTCTGCTCCACCATCCGTGAATCGAATAAGCCGTGACTGTAACTTGCTTGCGTGGTGTGTAGCGTCGTTAAAATTCCATTAACGGAGTAAGCAAAAAGAGTACGAAAAGTCGCCAACTTCTTTGTGGAACCCAGCGGTCGATCAGAAGAAACTCCTTTGAGACACGAGACCCATGATGTCCCCGTAGCAAGCCCTCTGCGGACAACCTAGACCCGGTGGGTCAAGTCCACCTCTGGTCTAGCCTCGGGAGTAGCGTCGCAGCCGCCCAACTTCGCGCCATAAATCGCTTTGTACTGCGTGGTTACAAAAGCAAATTCATGGTTAGAAAGCAAATAAAGCAAAGCGCACGATTAGTAAGTATAGGAGCCAAATAAAAACAAACCCGGATAATAAGTGCATGGTACACGTTACAACTAGCAAAAATTAAATGAAAAGTAATAAAATGTTCCATATTCAAATATATCCACGATCGCGCACATACAACAAATAACTGGTACATACAATCAAATATTACATTGATGGGGACAACAAATAACTGGTACATAGAATCAAAAATTACATGATGGAGACAACAAATAAGCGGTACATAGAATTACATTATCCACAATTACGGTAGCTTCGGACTCGTCCATATCGTTCCTAATACCGCGGTATAAATGCGGCGCGAACTTTACCGCTTCAACATTCGGATGTCGGTACCCGCCGATGCCACTGGAGGGGGCGCCGTGAGCGATCCATCGACTCGGTACCCGTACACCTCGTTATGCCGCGTGTTGAAAACACTTTGCTTATAGTAGTAGTGGGAGATGTCACAGACGACATGATCGGTGTGTCTACGCTGCTGGCGGCAATCACGTGCGAAACACGCAAGCAAGTCGGCGGTGCGCGGCCTGGCGAGAGCACTCGCGATGGCGGCTCGAGTGCCTACAGATGGGAAGTCCTCTCTGGTGGGCACCTCTTGACCCGGTCACCGCGGTGCCGTGGTACCTCCGTTCCACGCCACTCTCGATGTCAGCGATGTGTCTGCGCCTTCGTGTCTTGTTGGCCATATGCGTAGAAACAACCATCGAGTCTGACGAGCGATTGTCCGACATACATGGCGGAGGCCTTGTACCGCTCAGCGAAATATCTTTGGGTGCCTAGTAACACACCCTCAACAATGCCCACCTGCGGAAGGCATCTCGCGCCTTCATTACCTGGGTTGTAAATCTCCGCTTGGGTTGGTTGTCATTATTCCATAACGGAACGCCCTCGTCATGCGAAGGACTATTTCTCCAACGGCTCGTGTAAGTATCCGGTCCGTGAAACTCTTTATGCTTGTCCCGCCTCGCCGAATGTTTAGTGCGTCGGTCGGGAGCAGCGCTACAAGGCGTAGGGGTCATCTCCTTGCTCGTGGTACACCATAGGGTTCCTCGATGAACTAGTGCCGTCCCTTGGATTCGATGATTGCTTCTCGGTTAGTTCATCCAACGTCCTCCACACGCGAAGTCGAACTTCCTCCGCGGTTCTGTTTGCCTACCGCTGAACATGTTCATAAGCGCTTGTTCCCGAATCGACGAAAAAATTGGCACCCATGTGCCTCATGCACCACACCGCTCTTGAGTCCGCCACTTTGTCGCTCCCACGGCGTCGGACCCTTGTTGCATATCCACGATCGTCCTCAAGCAACCTCGCATGTCGGTCATGGATGACACATACATCAAAGGCGGTCTCGACAACCGCCATCTTGACTCTTTCAAGAAACCCGATACCAGCTCTCGTGTTTTCCCCCTCCACGAAGGCCAATGCGACCGTAGAACACGGTTGTTAGCGCCCACCGCGATTGCGCAATAATCGCCCTTGTATTTCCTGTGAGGAATGTGCCGCCCATGCAAATTACACGGCGACGCGTGTCGGAAGGCATTTATGCATGCGCCGAGGGCAAAAAGGCCCGGCCAAGAAGACCCACTTGCCCGCATAAGCACCATCCGCGGAAACTCCGCAAGGTCGATGGCCGTCGGATTCCTACTTGATATCGCCACGAGCAAGTGTGGAATATTCTCGTAGAAGCCTCGTATGTCCCAACCGTATTTGCAAAAGTCGTTCTTTTTGCTCTCCATGCCTTTCGTAGCTAATCTTGTATTGAAACCTCTCCTCCACGGCTCGATAATGGATCGAGGTTGCAGGTGTGTATCCACGATCGACCATAAAACACATTTGCCACCTAAGTGGACGAATGATTGCAGGTGTTCTGCTCCGCTTCCTCCAGTTAGCGATTATGCTTCAATCACTATGGAACATTTCGATAGTCCTCCACTTCCTTGTATGCATGCACCGCCATGGGCACGAGTCAACTACGCACTTCACGTCAGAAGTCTTTTTCTTGGACTTCACTATCCGAATTGCCAAGAGACATTGACCAAGATTTCACCGCATCCATCACAGCCTCCTTGTCTTTATATACGGCCCCCTGCGCGACCTCGTTCTCATGATACTCCCATGCATCTCTGTTCCCTTCATGCATTGTTAGGTCTTCGAAATTATAATTAGTCCACTCACCGGGGACAGGCACCTCAGGAGTATTGTCCTCCTCGTCCGAGCATTCGCCATCGGGGACTTCTCATCCGCACGGTCCTCCTCCTCCATCAAGTCAACTATGTGCTCCACCTCCTCCTCGTCGGCCACCCGCCGCCTCCACGGTGCCTTGCGCCCGATCCTGCCGCCACACGCTAACCTCGTGTCTCCCGCCTCTCGGGTCTCGCCACCTTCATCATCGCATTGTTGCGTGTCTCATCTCCCCTCCTCCGTAATATCCGCCCACATCACGAACCTCCGACACCGATGGAGGTACAGTACCAATCTATCAAAGAACATGAGCGCCGGCCCGCTCTCTGGCAGTACCCAACATAGCTCCTCCATGCCGATGTCGCGTTAATAGGAACCACTCTCCATAAAAAGTCATCATGACGACTTTACTACTTGCTTAACCCGAATTAACACTGGGTATCCAAATGAACATCCAAACATCCACTCCAACAAACCCTCAGATGTCCTATCTCTCGCCTAGATATGCCCCGTATGATCATGTGAAAATGCCGACAAATCGACTCCATCAGGCCCTGTATATCTCCCCATCTCCATAGAATATTTGAAAATACAATTTCTCCGACATGTTGTGCCGCCACAACGTCGAATCGAAAAAATCTTCATTTCTCTATCTAACCGCTATATAAATGTTACATTATATTGTCAAATTTTACTCTCTTGATTTATAATGATTGCTCGACATTTCCAACTGCTTTTTCTTTGTACTAATTTCTAGCGTAGTACGATGATTGACGACAAATAAGTATTTCGACTACCCATTCTTTCATTACGGAATTACTACTATATATTATTCGTTTGTCCTAATCTTAAAAACTGTATATATACACATGATATATCGTACTTCCTTTAATTTCTACGTCGCAATTTTCGAAACATTGCCCGCGTTACATATGGCTAACCTACCATGTTAAATTAATATTATTAAATTTCTACCACATTACATTTCTAAATATTGGCTAATATTTCTATTACATGGAATCTCAATATTTCTAAATACTATACAGTCCTAATATTTCTAAACACTACATACTACATTATTTTCTAAATATTACCTACAAAAATCACCACATAAAATATAAACCAAATACTACAATTTCTAAATACTAAGCAAAGACTAAATACTATATTAAACTTCTAAATATTACATAAAAAAATTTTGAACTTACCGCAAAACCAAGAAGAATCTTTTTTCCCTTTTTTTTTCCTCTCTTTTTTCCTCTTTCTTTTTCCTTCCTTCTCCTCTCTTTCTCTCTTCTTCCTTCCTCTCCTCCTCCTTGCTGCGCGTTTCCTCTCGCTCGGTTTATGCTTTCGGTTGAAATGGCAATGATCTCGCCGGCCGGAGGTTTTAAAGGCGCCGATCGCCCTAGTGACAGCGATTGCTTCCTGGCGACGGCCGGGCGATCACGACCTTAGCGCACTGCCAGGCTACTGCTGACCGCGCAGGACCGTTTTAGCACCGTTAGGGTAGCCTCAGCTGATCGCCTCGGTAGCGGCGTCGCCTGCTCAGGCGACGGGTAAATCTACAATTTTGTTGCGCGGGCGATTAGTTCTGAAAAAATATTTTAAAATAAATATTAAATAAAAAAATTCGTGCTGCGAGGACGAGACTTGTTCGGGCCTGAAAGCAGAGTGTTGGAAGATATTGGGCTCATTTGGGCTTGGGTACAAATCGGAGCTCCCAGGTCTGCCATTGTTGTAGGCCTGAGTGCCTGGCCAAATCCTGGGCCCTGCCTCTGTGCCAGCCTAGAATCTTTTGTTTGCCCAGTCTTTGAATATGCCTAGTCTAGAATCTTTCCTTTATTATAGCTCATGGAGTAGCCGAGAGAAAAGCCTAGCCATATGTCACCATACGCCAATTCACGAAAAAACCCTTCCGTTTCTTCTGAATTATAGATAGGTTCCTACTGATTATGAATAGGTCCTTCGCGATTTTTGTGAGGGAAGATTTTTTCCCGTTAATCGCGTTTGGGTCCCTCGTTCGGTATTTTACACGAAAAAACTCCCGTTAAATTCAAATCACGAACAAGCTCTTTTCTAATTTTTTAGGATAGCGGACAGGTCCAAAAATGTAACAATTAGATCCTTGCTCCTTACATCTAGGTCCTTTCTCCGTTTTTACCGGGAAAAAATGTTTTCGTCAACAGAAATATGTGTGTAGACTCTTTTTCCCATCTCGATTTTCCATCTCGATCTCGATATTTTTAAATCTTGTATTATTACTCGGAACGCAGAGAATGTTAGATTCGACAAAAGAATGTTGTCATCTCTAATAATTTTTCAACCTTTTCCTCTAGACTTTTCCCCATCGCGGTTTTCCACCTCGGTCTCCAATATTTTCCAAATAATTCATTCGAAGAGATATTTCTACAACTCTATCTCTCTATTTTTTTCTCCGCTTTTGCTCATTATTTCGACGATTTAAAAATAAAACGTACGAAAAAAGTAATTTTTCTACTTAAAAACGACACGCGTGGGCGGTTACGCGTGAAAAAATTTTGTGTCCTTTCACCGTTTAAGCTTATTATTTGACGATTTAAAAAATAAAACGCTACCGAGAAAAAGAATATTTTTCTACGAAAAAACGACACGCGCATACGCCGTGAGTCTCGATATTTTTAATATATTATTACTCAAATAACGCAGAGGGTGTTAGACTCGACAAAAGAATGTTGTCATCTCTAATAGTTTTCCACCCTTTTCCCTCTAGACCTTTTCCCCACCGCAGTTTTCCAGCTCGGTCTCCAGTATTTTCCAAATAATTCGTCGAAAGAGATATTTCTACGTTTGCTTCATTATTTCGACGATTTAAAAAATAAATCGCCGAAAAAAAAAAAATTTTTCTCTAAAAACGGCGCACGCATGACAGACACAAAAATTTTAGTATTCTTTCGGTAGTTTTCGCTTATTATTTTGACGATTTAAAAATAGAACGCCGTCGAAAAAAAAAAATCTTTTTCTACGAAAAAACGGCGCGCGGCTCCCAGAGTCATTGTCACAGCTTTATGCGTTGTTGAACGTCGTGGAAGGGAAGCAGACAAGTCCTTCCCTGGGATACGGATACTACGGGACAATAGGCAGAGTTTTCCACACCAGTGGTTATATATTTAACAGAAAAATCGAGACTAGCGACAATTTATCATGCCATACACCAGCATCACTATGACTTTTACTGTCCACTAACCCCTGAGCATACCAGGCTAATAATTCTACTCATAGCCACAATGCAAGATTAAATAATACCGACGCAGTCGGTCCTGATCTCCCTACACCATCAAGCTTGTTTCTAGAAATACATTACACAACGGTACACAACTGGTTCAGCAAACTGCTTCAAAGTCAAGACTCTTTATTTATCTTGGCAAAAGCTCCGTCATGGACACTTCGTTCGGCGACATTACCGTGGAATTATCCGTGTACCCGGAAGCTCTTGGATACGGTTCTAAATACACATTTGAGCTGTCACTGGCAGTAACCTCCTGGATGCAGTAGGCTGGCCTGGACAGAGAAGGGAGACGGACAGTCTGACTGCTAAACATGATATTCACCGACGACATCGTCGGCCTATTCGCAGGTTTTTTCTGCACACACAAGAGGGCTACGTGGATACACTTCAGCATCTGGTCGATGGGGGGATGGTTGCTCAAGGATGGATCGATCAACTCGATGACATTTCCCCTGGTCCAGTGCTCCCATACCTGCACCAAATTGGTCGATTATTCAGATATTGCTGTGAGAAATTGGCTGCTTCTAGAGTTTATGAACAATCTTCAAGTACTCACAAGATTCAAGAGATCGACATCTTGCTCGCTATTATATGAGCCACTGTTTCTTCTTCCTGTGACAATCAAAGGCTCACAAGGAAGCAGCAGATGAGGAGAGGCCACTGATGCATTACCTGCCTCCGCAGGTGCTATTTCACTACCTAATCAAGATTCTTGTCTCAGTAGAATACAAAATATTGCATCCCCATGTGGCACATAACATGTGTAAAGCATAGTTCGACTTACATTTAGTGAAAAGAAACCAAGAAAGGAGCATTTTCTGAAAGAATGAAAGAAAAAAAAGACCCGCTTGTTGTTTAGAGACTATGCAATATTTCAAGTTTAGCTTCGGTGTTGTCCTCCAGGATGAAGGTTCACAATATACAAGTGATGGAACAGTTGACGTTAACAAACAGCCAGCTCTGAAACGAAGTACAGGGAATTGGAGAGCATGCTTCTTCATTTTAGGTACTGCAGAAAACTTCACACAACCTAACAAAATTATCTCCTTGATGGTCCTCACTTTCCTCTTTTAACCTACAAACTAATCTATTGAGTCTTGAACCTGTATTAGGTGCTGAATTCAGCGAATGCCTGTGCTTCTTGGGGATCGCAAAGAACTTGGTCACCTACCTCACGAGTGTGCTCCACGAAAGCAACGTGGATGCTGCGAGAAGTGTGTGTTTTTGGATCGGCAGTTGCTTCTTCACACCACTTATTGGAGCCTTCCTGGCTGCTGTCAGCCACATGTTTGAAGTGGCAAAATACTAAATCTCTCCCTGGCTGACACATATTGGGGAAGATATTGGACAGTAGTGATTTTCCTCTCAGTTTACACTGTCGTAAGTGCAACAGGCAAACTGGTAGCTTATTACGTACTCTAATCTTCACCATGTGGTACCTGCAATTCTGAATAATCCCGTTTTTTCAGGGGATGCTCATTCTGACATTATCAGCATCGCTTCCGTCGATCCTTTCTTCTTCCTACAACAGCGGCATTCATCGTGTTGCGGTCTACCTAGGGCTCTATCTTGTCGCCCTTGGGACCGGAGGCATCAAGCCCTGCACTTCGGCGCTTGGGGCTGACCAGTTTGACAGCGCCGACACAGTGGAGCAGGTGACAAAGGGCTCCTTCTTCAACTGGTACTACTTCTCGATCAACATCGGCTCCTTGCTGTCGGCAACTGTGCTTGTCTGGGTGCAGGACAACATTGGTTGGGGGATCGTGGCCTCGCGATCCCGATGGTGCTCATGGGATTCGGCCTTACCGTATTCATCACCGGTAGGAAGGTTTACAGGTATAAGAAACTGGGAGGAAGCCCTCTGACAAGAGTCTCCCAGGTGGTCGTTGCAGCTGTGAGGAATTACCATCTGCGGTTGCCTGATGATAGCTCAGCCCTGCATAAGATGCATTCACCAACAGAAGCAGCTTGCAAGACCGAGCGTACCCGTCAATTCAGGTACTTTGATTACATCGAAGAATGTCTAGTTACTGTCATAATTTTGCACCTCAAAATTATTCACTTGCTGTGAGTTGAGACAACCTACATTTACTATGGTAAACACGCTCAAGGATATTGATTAACTGCTTGTCGAGGACAAGTAACGATCATCATGCACTCGTTGTTTTTTGAGATGTTGCTAGCCTAACTTAGCCACTTCAGTCTTCGAACTCTTATATAAGATTGTGTCATTGTTAAGTCTTCTGTCTACATGTCCTTATGATGTAATCCAAATATTATCAACTTGTTGTATTGTCTCTTTCATGAAACATGGAGTTGTGGACCTTATAGTCATGTTTTCGACTTATCATAATATTATTTACGTATCATTCTATGTTTCAAAACTTGTCATATGTGTACCGTTCAAATTTAATGTACTTTTGTAACTTTGTTGAATTGCCCGATAAAGTGACTTGTTAGACGGCAATAATCTTGTTGCATGTAGAACTCATACTGCTGTCTAATCGTTTTATATGTGTGCTTTATGCGCATCTGCTTTTATGTGTTATCCGACAAAAATTATTCGACATCAGATCGATTCCACTCAGATTCGATTCGAATCATGACCGATATTATTCAAGGCCAGATCCGTGATCCAAAGACTATCTGAATCCGATCTCAATCCGACAAAAAATATGGTTTAGGATATGAAAAGAGTAATATCCGACCGAATCCGAGCCGATTGCATCCCTAGGAAGCAGCCAAGTCGTATAAGCTCCACGGCGAGTTAAGAAGGTGATACTTGACTCGCCTAACTCTTCCAATTCGCCCCGATTGGGACAGGTTTGATCACAAATAGAAGACGCGCTCCACCTTCCTCCGGCCAACAGGATATCTTTGCTTTGAAGCCGCCAGATATGCTCGGTGTCCTTAGGGAGGTGATCGAGCATTCTCTAAATATCGACGAAAAGGCAAGGCCCATCAAGGAGAGGTCTTACGGTTCACAAGCAAGATTGCCATGATGTTATCAGGAGGAGATCACTAAACTTTTAGCTGCTGGTTTTATAAAAGAAGTGTATCATCTCAATCGGGTTAGCGAACCCGCCTCGCTCGAAAAAGAATAAAAGTCGGTGCATGTGTGTTGATTATACCGATCTCAATAATGCGGCCTAAAAGATCCATTCTTGACCGCTCGTCAGACGATCGTGGTGGACTCAACCACCGGGTGTGAGCTCCTAAGTTTCCTAAACGCCTACTCGGGGTATCACCAGATTAGATTAAAAGAGGAAGACTGCATTAAAACCTCATTCATCACGCCGTTTGGGGCTTTTTGCTATGTCACAATGCCATTCGGGTTGAAAAACGCTGGCACAACCTATCAGCACGCAAAACAGCGGTGTTTTCACACTCAGCTCGGACGCAACGTGGAAACATACATAGATGATGTCGTTGTCAAATCTCGTATAAAAGATGACCTCGTCTCTGATTTGACTGAGACGTTTGAGAGCCTGAGGGCCTACAAGATGAAACTCAACCTTAAGAAGTGTGTCTTCGGAGTCCCTTCGGGAAAGCTACTCGGATTCATCGTGTCTCATCGCGGTATCGAGGCAAATTCGGAGAAGATCAATGCCATCATGAAGATAAAGCCACCGACTTGTCAGAAGGATGCCCAGAAGCTCACAGGATGCATGGTGGCACTCAGCAGATTTATTTCCCGCCTAGGAATGCGGGGGGTGCCGTATTACAAGCTCCTTAAGAAGCAAGACAAGTTCCAGTGAACTCCTGAGGCACAACAAGCTTTTGAGGATCTCAAGATGTTCCTGACCACACCTCTAGTGTTGGTCTCACCGATGCCCGAGGAACCCCTTATGCTTTACATAGCAGTAACGACTCATGTGGTCAGCGCTGTGATTGTTGTGGAGCGGGAGGAGGCAGGACACCTTCAGAAGATCTAGTGCCCAGTTTATTTCATCAGCGAGGTATTGGGCGAGTCCAAGGTACGGTACCCGCAAGTACATAAACTATTGTATGTCGTACTTATTACTTCTCGCAAGCTTAAGTATTATTTCCAAGAGCATACGATTTCGGTGGTTACTTTTTTCGATTGGGGACATACTCCACAATCAGAAAGCCACCGGGAGAATTGCAAAATGGGCAATCGAACTCGACGGCTTCGAAATCTCTTTCCAGATGCGAACTGCCATCAAATCTTAAGCACTCACCAACTTCACCGCCGAGTGGATAGAATTGCAGAATCCCACAACCGTTGAGGAGCTTGAGTATTGGACAATATACTTCGATGGTTCCCTCATGCTCAGCGGCGTAGAGGCAGGCGTGGTACTCATCTCTCCAAGAGGGGAACGGCTGAAATACGTTCTTCAAATCCACTTTCCCGCATCAAACAATTCCGCCAAGTACGAGGCACTCATTCACAGGCTCTTTATCGCCATATCGCCTTTGATCCGATTTATTGACGCTCACAGGACTCAGAGTGGTAATCAACCAAGTACAGAAAGATTGGTCGTGCGTTGGTGACAATATGGCCGCATATTGCCAGGAGGTGCGCAAATTGGAGGGCAAATTCGATGGGCTGGAGCTCATCCATGTGCTCCGCCGAGCTAATGAAGTAGCGGATGAGCTCGCAAGATTAGGCTTCAGTCGGGCAATTGTTCCGGCTGGCGTGTTTATTGAAGAGCTCCATAAACCTATGATAAGCCGACAGTAGGAAACGAGCAAGTTAGAGGAAAAGCTGGCTAAGGCGGAAGTTCTGGTCATCAACCCTGACTAGACAATTCCCTATTTGGATTATCTATTGAAGGACAAGCTTCCGGAAGATCGCACACAGGCAGAGCGCGTTGCGCGCCGGAGCAAAAGCTATGTGGTGGTCAGAGAAGAGCTCTTTCAGAAGAGTGTCTCCGGAGTTCTCAAGCGTGCATATCGAGCAAAAGGGAAGAGTCTTCTCGTGAGAAATCTACTCGAGTTTGGGCATCATGCAAAGATCCAAAGACCCGTTGGCAAGGCTTATCGTTAGGGTTTTTTCGCCGATCGCGTAATCGATGCAGAGGACATCATCCGCATATGCGGAGGCTATCGCTTTTTTCGCAGCAGATTCACGTGTCGACACAAGAGCTGCAAACCATTCTGATCACCTGGCCATTCGCAGTTTAGGAGCTTGACATGGTTGGACCCCTGAAGAAGGCTCAAGGTGGTTTTACTCATCTCTTCGCCGCCGCTGACAAGTTCACTGGCGGATTGAGCCCAAACCAGTTACCACGATCACAACGGCCAAGGCCAGGGAGTTCTTTCATGAAATTTTGGTTAGATTTGGTGTGCCAAATAGGATTATCACTGATAATGGCACTCAATTCAGAGGCGGAGAATTTCAAGACTGGTGTGATGAGCTCGGCATCAAAATCTGCTTTGCTTCTGTGGCGCACCCCCGAAGTAATGGGCAGGTCGAACGGGCCAATAGCATGGTCCTGCAGGGCTTAAAAGCAAGGATATTTGATCGTTTTAAACCGTATGTTACGCGATGGGTCAAAAAATTGCCTTCGGTGCTCTAGGGGTTGAGAACTACTCCCAGCAGGGCAATCGGGCAGTCACATTTTTTCCTGGTTACGGTTCAGATGCGGTCTTACCTATTGAGTTGGAATTCGGATCCCCGCGGGTTTGGAATTACAAGGAAGCCGAGTTGGAGGAAAATCGACTAGAAGATCTCGACTGACTGGAAGAGGCCAAGGATGTCGCAACAATCCAATCGGCTAAGTACCTTCAGGACTTGCGTCGCTATCACGATCGCATTGTTCGAGGCCGTACTTTCTCTAAAGTAGATCTGGTTCTAAGAAAGAATCAGAAAAGCGAGCATAAACTCTCCCCAAGCTGGGAAGGCCCCTACATCATCGATGAAGTGACATGCCCGGGGGCTTACAAACTCAAGTGTGAAGACGCGTGATCATCAACAACACGTGGAACATGGAGTAGCTACGTCGCTTCTACACTTGAATCTTGTACTCAATCATGTTATTATGAATAAAGTTTCTTTTTGACTTGCTACTTACTTGTTATCCAACTAAGCAGTAAATCGTGGGCTACGCTTAATAGTGTGCGCTTGCGCGCACGTATTTTTTGAGACATGCTTGTTTCTTTCGTTTATTGGTTGCAAATGAATAAAATTGTTGGCTCTTTTGACTTGCTACTTAGTTGTTTCCCAACTAAGCAGTAAGTCGGAGGTTACTAATTTATAGTGTAGCTATGCCACATATTATTCTATCTAAGTCGTTTTTTTGCTCCTTTTCCCTAACGGTGGCAAATGAATTCGAGTGCATTAATTCCGAGTAGTGAAGCTCTAACCCCATGTACGACAAACTCTAGTTACTCGAAAAGCATGTTTGAGATAAAGAGCCATGAGCCGACTCCTCAATAGCCAGGCTAGACTAGCTCATGAGTGCATAACCAAAGGGTCAAACCACTTAGATGAATTTAAAATCAAGAAGGAAAAGGAGTATATATATATATATATATATATATATATATATATATATATATATATATATATATATATATATATATATATATATATATATAAACCAACCTGATTTCACTACCAATGCATGTTTTTTACATTACCTAAATTTTGTGAATACATGATTTCAAGGTGACTAAGCCTCGTAGCAGCACATGAGGCCTAATGCTTCGACGATGGCGCCGGCAACCTCAAAGAATGGCGGGACAACTCGGGTCGAGCGGCGACAATGGCAACGCCGTGGTGGCGGCCTCGCTTCAGCGTAACCTGCTAGAGCAAGGTTGTATTCGCCCAAACCTCGCCGAGGGTCCTTCGTCAGAAGCGCCCGAGCTTCGCCCCCAAAGTTGAAGACTAGCACCGGCGTCGGTGGCGGAAGCGTTGCGTCGGCCACCGAGTGGTGGAGCGAGAAGGAGACGCCATCGAGACTTCCAAAGAGATCAAGATTGTTGGGAAGTAGGCGATTGCTCTCGTGGCGTGACGCCATATATAGCCGTAACTAAGAAGTTTATAAAGATTTAAGATGTGTTGGCACGAAGTCAAACGATCTTGAAAATATGTCAAGCGGGAAACCGAATTGATACTTAATCGCGCTAAAGCCTTAATTCAAGAAGAGTCCTCGGACGCGGCGCGCAGCGATTATGGCAAAGTACAAGTCAATTATTATTGCCTCGCCCGGGATTTCTCAGGACGTAGTAAAGTAATTACAACCAAGTCTAGAATCTACATTTACACAGGGCTCAAGTCTAAATTTTTCACAAAAGAAGGCGCTGTCGGGAGGCCAAATCCGCTGGAAGAAGGATTCAAAGACCACGATTTCTCGGATCGTGGAGGAGAGGACTCACCCTTAGACGACGCCAGCAGATCAACTCTAATGCCGAAGAACTCGTGGTGACCATCTCCTCCGTGTGCTTCTCTGTCGTTATCAAGGTAGCCCAATCTTGGTGGGCATCGGTGATGGGGGCATCCTGGAAGGAGGAAGAAGACATCTTCGGAAGGGGGATCAACGGCGGCGCAAGATTTGCAATGCGGCAGTGGTTAACCCTAGCGGCGAAGCATGCTGCGAACGTCGAAATTTAGAAGGAAAAGGGGCGAGTGTGTGTAGTGCGGAGAAAAACTCTTTGCTCACACCAAATCTCATATTTATAGGAGGTGACACTGAATTTTGCCCTGAGCGGGAGAGCGTTTCGACTTCCACATTTTTTTTGGGCCTGACCTAGGGTATGCCCCATGATGGGCCGCTAGCTGTGCACCACAACAGTTGTGCATAGGTATCCCTAGGCCAAATCCAGTTTGGGATATGGTACACCCCATGATAGGTCGATTGCCAATCACCGCGTCAAGCGGGATTTGGGTACCTTCCAAACCAAATTAACATGTCTTCTCGTAATATGCCTCATGTTGGGTCGATTGCCGGTTACCGCATAAGTTAGAATCGGATACACGAGTTAATTATGAACAAGGAACTCGAGGGTACGCCCCATAATGGGTCACCAGCTGTACACTGCAGCAATCGGGTGCAGGTACCACTCGACCAATCCATGGTACACCCCTTGATGGGCCGCCAGCTGTACACCGCGATAGTTGGGTACAGGTGCCACTCGGCTAAAGCCTATTTATATAATGGTATGCCCCAAGATGGGCCAGTTGCTAGTTTCCTAATAGTTGGGCTGGATACCACTCGAAAAATTCAACGCGTGGAGCTCTATTGAGTCCTTCACGATCTCTTTGCCTGTAACATAGCACTTGGCCTGGAAGGGAAACCAGTCGGAAAGATATGTCAAGAATTGGAAGCACTCGAGGAAGCATGACTCGGCTGGGATGCAACCAAAGAGGCGACAACTCAATCGCAAAGCACTCGGGGGCTACTGTGGAGTACATGGACTCCGGATATTTGCACGATGGGCCGTGAGGACCACCCAAGAGGGGATGGGCCGAGCTGACTACATGGAGGCGGGCATCACCCGGATTACCACCGCCGTACGCAACAAGGAAAGTTTGAAGATAATAACCAACCTTGATTAGGTAGGATACGATTGTAATCCCTGATATTAATATATTAGGTTAGAGATATAATTCCATATTGTAACCGACTATGGTCCTTCCTCCGACTATATAAAGGGGTAGAGGACCCGAGATCTGGATCATCGATCATTAGCTATTCCACATCAAATCCAAAGATAGGATTAGGTATTATCTTCCGTGAGAGTCCGAACTCAGATAAATCCCATGTTTTGTGCTACCATCGAGTTTGGATCCAAATACCTAGCCCTATAATCATTATCGCCACAACAAACGTCGACACCGTGAGATAACTAAAATTCAAAATAAAAATTAGCGGTTGAATTTGTATACAAATTATAACCTAAAACTAAAATTTGAAATTAAATAAAAATAACAATAAAAAAAGATAAGAAAGGAATTTTGAGATTTTTAATTCCATACTAAGTGAGAAAATAGAGTTTTGGTTTTATTCAAAGATTAAAATTCAAGAAATATGCTAATTCGAGAAAAAATAAACTAATCTATTTTATAATCTCTAAGTCAAAATAGAAAATACTAAAAATTCTCACAAAAATAAAACATCCGGACCCTTCATTTGATGGACCTCCATAGAATGAAGGAGAGGGTGATATATTGAGAGGTGTTCCCTCGGCTATACCATTACAAACAATGTGATGTGTATTAAAAGAAAGAGATAAACATTACAATAATAAAATAAAGAGATGATGGTATAAATGAAAATGTTATGTTATACTATATTTACTGTTTTTACTACGAAGTATTTGGAGAAGAAAGATTTTGTCACATGTGATAACTATTAGAAAATGCAGTGAGTATATTTCTTTCTATAATATATAATATTAAAATATCACAAATAGAGTTATACAATGATCTATTTTGAAAAAGCAAAATCACTCACATACACATACACGCACAAGACGCACATATATATATATATATATATATATATATATATATATATGTATATATATATATATATATATGTATGTATATATATATATATATATATATATATAAAAGCCATTTAAATATATTTTAAAAATAATACACACGTAAATGCACGGACCTTGCTAGTTATATATAGAAAATCAAAGTGAGACTTAATAAAATAAAAAATGGAACTATGGGAGAGTCCAAGTCTATCCAGTATTCCTGTTCCGGTAGGAAAGGCACCGTCCTGGATCAATGACGCACATGCCGGTGTTCATGCGTCGGGAGAATTGATATTATGCCACTTTCAAGAGTGGTGTGAGCTAAATTACCATTCTCGTCGTTGTTTTGTTAAAATGTCACTCGCAATCGTTCTCCTCTCGCCAAAATGCCATTTTCGCTTTTTTTAAAACGAATTTTGCAGTTTTAGCATCGAAATGACCATCCGCCTCAGAGAGCATATATGTTGATTCCATATGAGCTTCCAGCCACCGTAACAATTCCTAGTTAAATACTATTGCAATTATGTGCAATGAATAGACATTATAAACAAAATTAGCTAATAAAAATTCCTGTGAGGGCTGTAGTTAAATTCACGTGAGGTCAGAGCTATCAAAGAATCATGAATTATAAGTAGTTAAATCAACACATAGAAACACACTTTATATGTATTAATCACAAGTAATGTGTCGTTAAAGATACAATCTAAAAAATATTGATCTCAGACTCTGATCATAAGGTAGTGCCTCGAGGCGGGATGGTCATTTTCAGGCTAAATCTGCTAAATTCATTTTAAAAAGCGAAAATGGCATTTTACGAGGAGGACGCATTTACGAGAGTAGCATTTAACAAAGCGCAACGACGGTGAATAATAATTTGACTCGCACCACTTTTAAGAGTGGCATAATATCAATTTTCCTCATGCGTCGACCTTCGGATGCTTCGCCACAGTCCGAAATGCGAGGCCTGGGAAAAAAACTACTCCCTCCATTCCAAAATATAGGCACGCATCGCATTTCAAGATTCAAACTTTGAAATCTTTGACCAATGATTTGTCTAACTATATAAAAATTTTTGTGATATAAAAGTGATACTATTGAATTCATATTTAAAAGTACTTTGTAATGATAGTGATTTTGTTTGTATGAATAATATTGGATAAGAGAAATCAAAGATCAAAGATAGTTTAGGAGATCGCGCTTAAAGAGTTAAACCACGCCTTATATTTTGGAATGGAGGGAGTACCATTCTCTTCTCAGGCTACTACTCCGGCACCACCTGCCAGCCAGCTTGCCAGGCTGCTACTGACACAACGATCATACAACCTCACCGCTTCACGTCTTCACCCAGGCACCACCATGGACACGCACCACCGCTTCCCCCTCTTGTCCTACCTGGCTGCCACGTTCCTCCTCCTTGCTGTTCTCCGCGCGCCGCACGCTGCCGCCCAAGACGAATCGCCGCCGTGGTTCCTCTGCGGGCCCCTCCGGCCAGCGGCAGCTAGCACGGAGAACAGCACGTACCAGGGCAACATCGGCCGCCTCTCCACCACCCTCCCCAAGAACGCCTCCGGGTCCCCGGTCCTCTTCGCCACCGACAGCGTCGGCGCCGTCCCGGACATCGTCTACGCCCTCGCTCTCTGCCGCGGCGACGCTAACGCCTCCGCCTGCGGGCCTGCCTCGACACCGCCTTCCGGGGCGCGCAGCAGCAGGTGCCCGCTCTACAAGGACGTTATCATCTTCTACGACGCCTGCCACCTCCGCTTCTCCAACCGCAACTTCCTCGTCGCCGACGACAACTTCGTCAACACGGTCACTCTCCAGCAGAGCACTGATCGTGTGGTGGGCGCCGCGGCGGCGGCGGAGTTCGACGCCGCCGTCGGCCAACTCATCAACGCCACCGCCGACTACACGGCGAACTCGTCCAGGCGGTTCGGCACGGGAGTGGAGGGCTTCGATGATCGGAGCACCCCCACGATATATGCGATGTCGCAGTGCGCACCGAGCATGACGGCGGACAATTGCCGGATTTGTCTCGCGAATATAATTGGGCTGATGCCGGCTTCTTTCAGCGGGAGGAAGGACGGGGGGATTCTCGGGGTGTGGTGCAACTACCGGTACGGAGTGTTTCCTTTCTTCTCCGCGCGCCCGCTGCTGCAGCTTTCGGGGTTCTCGGGGACGCCGGCGCCGCCGCCAGCCAGAGGAGGTAAGTTTAAGAAACAGAAATCATTTATGTTGCTGTGCAATTACGCCTGTGCTGGCTACACAGATTTGTTCGTTGTGTGACGTGTATTTACAATTAAGTTCATCTGAAGGAACACCTAACTGATTCCATGAAGTTCATATACCAATGACACTGTCTTAAAAATGGTTCTGGTCGATCTCACAAATCACTTAACAAAATCGGGCCTCTTTTGACTGATCATTATTGGTTGTTGAGTTGCTTGACCACAATTAGGTGTAATCATGCAACCTTATTTATTAATAGGTGTACAGCTTATTTGAAACTTATTAGCAACCTAAAATCTTCTCCTGTGATTTGCGGAATAAGGAATTAGGCTGGTGGAAGGCGTGGTTGTACACCTATCATTCAAGTTTACGTCCTCTTTGACGCGACTTTGGGCGCCTATTTCTTCTTGAGAAAATTCACAATATTTCACTGAATAACTACATGATTCGCAACATGCCACTCATTGTAAGGAGTAGGGGTGAAAACGTATCGGTAATTCTTAAATTCAAAACCGCTTGAAATTTTTCAACCGGACGGTCGGTATCGGTAATTTTCTAATCGAATCGAATCGGTAATTTTGTCGGAAAGCGATAACGGTAACGGTTTTGATCGGTTCGACCGCTTTCCTTCGGTATCCGAAAAATCGGTAAATTCCGTCGGTAATTACCGGAATTATTCCAGCCCACAAATCACACTCCTTCGGTCACTAAACGCCCATAACTTTTTATCTCGAACTCCGATTTAGGTGATTTTGGACTCTATGCGAAGCTTATCACGAGGGCTACAATCTTCACCCATTTTCATGATTTAACCAATCATAGATATTTTTAAATATCATAAAACAAAACTCTAATGTAGTCATTCAAGTCTAAAATTTGATGTGTGTTCATCGAATTTGTGAATATTTATTAATTACTAATTTCTATGTGGATGTACTATTTGTGTGAATTTTTTGAAGTCAATTGGTGGTACATGTCCTCACGACGCTAATGGTCTCTTTTTCGATTCGATCGTTATCGATATATATTTTGTATCGAATTTTCGCTTCCGATATTTTCGAATTATCGATGCGTTTTCGCTTCCGTAGAGTTATCGATTCGATATCGTTTTCCGAGAAAAAATATGAAAACAAAAATGGTTTTAGTGTTTTCCGACCGCTTCCGACTGCTTTTCACCCCTAGTAAGGAGTGGCATACAATGAACATATGAAGTTATTCAGTGGCATATAATGAATTACCGATTTCTTCTTAATGAAAAAAAAATGCCTAGTTCCTCCTAGATATTCTCTTTTTTTTTATATGATTTACCGAACATAGCAAACTAGCATACAATTAGCACTTCATTGATTTGGAACTTGTATGGTTTTTTTAACAGTTATAGAAGAACTTCCCAAAAAATATATGAGTTACCTGTAGGCAAAGGAGTTCAGTTCTTCATATTTTCGTTGAAAATTTGCAGAAAGAATTTCTCTCTCAAAAAAAAAACGTTTTCAGGAAGAATGAATAAAAGGACTGGAGCAGTTCTAGGCATTGAAATGCCTATAATTGCTGCAATGCTGGTTATCACCCTAATATGCCTTTGTTCTTGGAGGAGGTGGAAACCAGCAGCAAAGCCATCAATACCATGTAAGTCCTCTTAACCATTGTGAATTATAAAATTATCAGGGCAATTATTCAATTAGATCAACTAGTGATTTATTTCATAATATTGACCTTCTTAGTCAAATATCGTTTTCTTAACATAACAGCGGGTTCCCAAGATGCAGTGGAATCATATTTATTGAACATTTCCTCATACCATCCTTTTCATCATAGTGCTTTCTTCAAACAGATTCAACTAGTTCAGATGATATTCAAAGCATCGATTCGCTCCTTATTGGTCTATCAACACTACGAGACGCTACAGATGACTTCGCCGAAAGCAAGGTGCTTGGTAAAGGAGGGTTTGGTATGGTTCACAAGGTACAAATTATGCCATATATGTAACATTTCCAGCTATATCTTTGTCAATGAGTAGGTATATTTATTTTCACAGGGAGTCCTACCTGATGGTCAACAAATAGCAGTGAAAAGGCTCTGTCAGAGTTCCAGACAAGGAATAGGAGAGTTGAAAAGTGAGCTGGTTCTGGTTGCTAAGCTTCACCACAAGAATCTTGTGAGGCTCATTGGTGTTTGCATGGAAGAACAAGAGAAAATACTTGTGTATGAATATATGCCGAATAGAAGCCTTGATACCATTCTTTTTGGTACAATTTTCTAACTAGTTTTTTTAATGAGAAATTCCCAATAGAAGTAGTACACGTGCCACCAAAGTTTTAACTACAATGCTATGATGTTTCTTGTTTTGAATGGTAGATTCTGAGAAAAACAAAGAGCTAGATTGGGGAAAGAGATTCAAGATTATCAATGGAACTGCTAGAGGCCTGCAGTATCTTCACGAAGATTCTCAATGGAAGATAGTTCACCGGGACCTCAAAGCAAGCAACATTCTGTTAGACTTTGATTACAACCCTAAGATTTCCGACTTCGGGTTAGCAAAGATATTTGGAGGGGATCAATTAGAAGATGTCACTCACCGTATCGCCGGAACATAGTAAGGTCAGCATTTCCCAAGTAATGTATCAAAGTATTAGAAGATAGTAAAGTTATGTTCTCATCACAGCGGATACATGGCACCGGAATACGCCATGCGCGGTCAGTATTCGACAAAGTCGGACGCGTTTAGCTTCGGCGTTTTGGTTCTAGAGATCGTCACAGGAAGAAGAAACATTGGCTCCTCCGACTTGGAGCAAGACGTTGATCTCTTAAATCTTGTAAGTACTTCAGAATGTTTCACAAACTCTGCGCGCGCGCAGCTAAATTCTCATCGTAGTAGTCGAACAACTCACCGATTTGGTGTAGGTATGGGAGCACTGGACGAGGGGAAATATCTTCGAGCTGATCGATCCATCCCTGAGCAACCATCCTCCCATTGATCAGATGTTGAGGTGCATCCACATCGGCCTACTGTGTGTTCAGCGAAAGCCCGGAGATCGGCCGATGATGTCGTCCGTAAATGTCATGCTTAGCAGCAACACTGTCCGTCTGCCATCTCCTTCCAGACCAGCCTTCTGGATCCAGGAGGTCAGTGCCAGTGACAACAGCTCAGATGTGCATTCAGAACCGTATCCGAGACCAAGACCAACCGGGAGCGGTGGTATTTCGGCGGTGAGGTCTTCGGAGTACCCATCACAGAGCTTGAGCCAAGATGAGTCTTGAAGCAATTGCCGAACCAGGTTGTGTACTAGTAATGCCATTTTAAGATCAGCTTGATGTAGGGAGAGGACGTACTGCATCTGTACCGTGGCTGTGAGTAAAGTCGCAGTGATGTTGATGTAAGGCATGAAGCCATGAATGATGATGAATTTTGAATTTTTTTATTTAATATTTATTTTAATTCTTTTTTTCAAAACTAATCGTCAAGGAAAAAATTACGAAAATACCCGCCTGCCGCCTCAAGATGGGCGATCGCCTGCATCGAGCGATCGGTGGGTCGAGATAACTGCAATTAAGTTAAGCTGAACGGCAAATTCGGGAAAATTATAAAATACTACCGTCGCTTATCTAGCACCTGGGGTGATTAAGCAATTGTAGTAAAAAATTTCAATTTTTTTCGTAAATTGTTTGTACAAAAATTGTTGCATTGAACCGGGAAAATTATTTTCCTTTGTTAGTGATACGCATCCCACTTAGAGATTTTCGTAGGCTCGTATGGTCCGTTGAATACGACCGAAAAAATATGAGAAAAATCACGGGCGACTTACGCAACGCGGGCTACCACTTACATACGGGCGAGATGGTCGAACGTTACCCCAGTCCGAAGTTGCGAAACCGAAAAGGCACTCGCGTCATTAAACCGCGGAAATCGTGGGCCACTTAAGAGTTTTCCAGTCTCATGACGTGTTGGATCCATCCAAAAAAAATACAGAAAAATCAAGAGGGACCCACGCAACGCGTGCTACTACTTACGATGGGCGAGATAGCCGACGCGTTGCCCCGCAGATGTTGCGTAAATCGGAAAAGGCACCCGCGCCATGAAACCACGTAAATCGTGGGCCACTTAGGGTTTTCAGAGTTCATGCGGACAAGCCGGATGCGCCCAAAAATACGAGAAAATCGGCGCGACCACGCAACGCTGGCTACCACGCACGTCATATGGGCGAGATAGTCGACGCTGCCTCGTAGGAAGTTACAAAAAATGCAAAAGGCACTCGCGGCCATGAAACCACAGAAATCGTGGCCACTTAGGGGTTTTCGTTGCCCGCGGGACAAGCCGGATACGACCCAAAAAATACGGAAAAAATCAAGGGCGACCTACGCAACGCGGGCTACCACTTACGTATGGGCAAGATAGCGACGCTGTTCCCGTAGGAAGTTACTAAAATCGAAAAACCACTCATGCATGAAACCACAGGTTACTACGAAAAATTTTGAAATTTTTATGGAGGTTCCTGATAAAGCAGTGATATTACTATAAAAATTTCAAATGATTTGAAGATGTGAGGAATTTTTAAAATTCAAACAATACAACTGTCCCGATAAAACGTCGCGCCGACAAGTTTGAACCTAATGAAAAATGAAACAAACCACGTTAGAAAATTTGAAGGGCACATACAAAGTGAAAGTTCAGATGATAAAATAAGCAGAGATTAGATTATATTAGAAGGGCATTACAACGGTGATTTAAATTGCTTGACTTAACTAACTAACGTAAAGCAATGTTCGTCATGGTAGAACAAATGATCGTTTCAAATTTATCTCGGTACAAACGCGTAATGATGTCCAACATTTTCGATATTACCCGTCCCGTGTTAATTTTATGCGATTTGTCCTGCACCGCCGATCCCTACTATGAAAGAACTCCATGGGGATCCGCTAGCTTCTCCAAATGTCAGCCGAATGGGTGGCCTATGCCGCACGCTCCCTGTGTATAAGACATAATTTTTGGTCTTTTATGTGGATTTCGCCTCCCATATAGGCATGTTATCCCGATTCCTGCTGGCCCCTATGTTAATACCACTGGTTCCTGTTATTCATGCAACGCCAAGGACTTGTTATGTGGTGCGGACCTCGCCTACCGCTCCCTTGTCCCTTTTTCTTCGAGAGGAGGAGGAACCCTCTTGCACCTCTCATGTTGGTTGTTGGTCAGGAGACATGCGAGACGCCTGCTTCCTGCTCGCGACTCCACTATATGGTGCAGGAGGTGTGTGTTGGGCTTATCCTTGACAACGGAGCGCAGCAATCGCAGCCAATGCAAGATGCCCGCTTCGTCGTTGAATAACACCGAGGCGCATTTCGTGGTCCGGCTCGGGCGGTAGTGGCACCACGGAGAGGGTTGTTCCCCGGTTATCCCACACCGAAGCATGAGATGTGGGTGGTACATCTCCCGTCCACCTGGGCTGAAGTAGCCGCACCATTCATCCTCGCCAAGGGCACCGGTGAGAATCTCCCGTCCGCTAGATCATCGTGGCGGTATCAACCACCGCGCAGCCATGTTTGCAAACGCTGGGGCTTGCGGGTGGCCCCGAGGAGGTTTCTCTTTGACTTGAGCGAATTCAAGTGTCCTTTTGAACTCCCCAGCGATGAACTGGTTTAGAACTACTACTTTGTGAGTTTAACATGAGTATGTCACATGAAACTCACCGATTGGTTTGGCCCCTTGCCCACCGCCCTAAGCTCGTCGATCTAGAAAGGGACATATCCGGCGGCCTCTTCCCACCGGGTGAAGTTCTCGGCAAGCGGGTAGGCATCGTGGGCTTGTAGAGAAATTCAGAGTCACGCTGCTCCGCCCGTCGATCCATTGGAAGAAGCAACACCGGTCCTCTGCAGCCGAGAAAATAAAGAACGATGCATGAGATGGTAGTGTTACCCTCAGTATTGTGTGGACACCAAGAGGTTTACCTCGAGGTGCGCCACAACAAAGAGTGAGCGGCGGCCATGTTCCATGGGTAGATTGCATCATCTTCGGCAGAGGTTGCAAATGATTTGGTCGGGCAACTCCGCAGAATCTCGCGCCGACGCCATCGCATCCGGATATTCGAGGCGGGATGACCGCTTGGTCAAGAGGCGACAGAGAACGACATTGTGCCCCGATAGTGGTGGTGAGGGGTTACTCCACGTAACCGGCAGCCAATGCCTTTTCACCTTGGTTGTTCATCTCATTGCCGTGCTTTTATATAGGCACTCGAGAGCAAATACTACAGAGCACGATAGGGTTGAAGATGTCAGGAAAATAGGCATCGCTTGAATGCTGGAATGGGGCGATCGCCCAATAAGGCGATCGCCCCATTCAGTATGATATTTACCATCGGCAAAGCAGCTTCTCGACATTTTCACAAAGATGCTATTTTTACCCAAGATCGAGCGATCGCCCATACCAAAGCGATATTTACCTTTATAACCTTTCGCCGCCATGCACGGTTAAGTAAAATAAGTCGAGGTACCACCTATCTATTAGTCGAAGTTAGCGGGCGCTGTTCGCATCAAGTTGTTAAAATAAGTAAATGGTGCTGCATAACATGGCTAAGAAAAGAAAACCTACGCAAATGCAAGCACTTAGTTCGGGAGATAGTTAGACAACATGGTGGTGAAGATAAATAAATTACAAGCGCATAACCGTAATAAGTCACCACGACGACGCCTCGATCCGCCTTGGGTACGTGAGTGGCGACGGGACGGACGACCTTCCTACTCCCCTGCAGGCGCAAGACAGGGTAGTGTAGTCCGTCGGCGACTCGTGTGTCTGCTGGGTGGTGGGTCGAGGTACTCAGTGGACATGAACCGCTCCACGCCGAAAGCATCCACGGTGTCAACGCTGCCAGAGTCGAGTAGCCGTGAAGCACCGTGGGGCCTCGGCCGCATGATGAGACGAAGATCGCCCGCGCCACCCCACGCCGCTACTACGGCTGTGCGTAAACACGAGGGTTGGCTCGTGACCCCACGGTGTCTACCGCGTCTGGCTCAGGGGAGGACACGAGGGCTCAGACGGTGACGCCGGGCATCGCGGGCCGACCGCCGGGCGAGGTGTGGGCACGGCCCACTCAGGCGGGAGGTGCCGGCCGACGGGACGCAGCCGCGCCAAGACCACGCCTCGCCCCCCTGCCCCGCAAGAGTCGATGAGGTCGCACACCCGCAACAACCCGCCGCCGAGCCGAGAAAAAGCTCCCGCCATCTGAACGGGGTGAGCGTGACGTCCGCTGCCGAGGCCCGCTATCACGACTCCACTCCCCGCACATCTCGCTTCGCAAGACGGCTCGCAAGTAATGCCACCGATATGAGGTAATTTACATAAAAACATACGTAGGGTGACGGGTGACCCTTACGCGTAGTTCTCCTCCGGGACATGTTCTGAAGGGTACGCTCCGACACCGATGCCGAGCTGTGGCATACCGTGGTGTGTACCAATCGCGGAGCCGAGTCGCGGGCGCGAACCACTCCATGTAATTGCCGATGTGGCAGGGTCGCACGGCCGTCCGGTCTCGTCCGCCGCTTCCCCATCGCAACTCCCACTTGCAAGGCGCGATGAGCTAATGGAGTGCCCCGTGGATGCCTTTTATCGAGTCATCCTGCAATGCAAAAACGACAATTTACATACAACATGCATTCCGCGGGAATAGTAAGTATTGTGCTCAGGACACCTACTTGTGCGCGGCACGTGAGACAGTGTGAGTAGTCGGCAGGGGGAAACTCTGGAAGAGGCCGAACTGCCGCAGCATTCGGTGCGGCGAGTACTCCTCGATGAACAGGTCGAAGATGAGGGCCTTACGGGTGAGCCAGAGCTGATGGTCACGCCAAGAAAGTTTCGACAGCCTGTGAGGTGCTCGGACGTGACTCGCATGGCTGGTACGGCAGGTCCACCGTGACGCCCTCGCTATGACTGTCAAACTCCTTTAACTAACCTGTGTACACCTTTCTTAACTCGCAGGGCGACACCGCCGCGGGAAAAAAGTAGTGCATGTTATTAAAGTGTCCAAAGTATGGGGTTAGATACAAGGGGCATACTGCCGCTGAATCCCAAGATAGCCCATAGTGGGCCAACCGACCGCTGGCGGTGGTACAGCCCTGTGAGTACGGAGACCGGTCGACAACGGCCTCGCTGACGGAGAAGTGCTCCCAGACCACAAGTGCAGTAGTAGAACGCAGACCGCCAAGAGCGATTATTCGCCCCCACCGGGAGACACCGCAGAAGAAGACCTGCATAAGCTCGGCGAGCACCGAGAGCCCCACCACCATCGCAGACCATCTGCTTTGTAACGCAAAGTTAGACATGTCCCGTCATAAGAGATTTAAACGAATGTGTTACTCGCTTCATTGGGTGTCGGCGATAAACCCGGCGAACTCGACAAAAGCCGGTCCACCGTGGTCCCCATGCGAGGACGGAACAGTACCAACCGAACACGGTCAGCAGTACGCCCAGTCGCGCGGCGTGTCCTCCACGCCGCCTCCGGTGGAGAAGCTCACCGCAAAGACGGTACAATATTGTCGCAGCAAAGGCGATCCGCGGTTACAATGAACGAGGTACTAACTGCGGAATCGAGCAATGCACGCTTCGACACCTTTGCGATCCGCCTGCAGGCCACGACGGGGGCTGGGTGTCGCCGCACTGGAAGCGGTTGCCAGTGCGCAAGCCACGCTGGCGTGGGGCGTTCAAGGCACAACCGCACGGCGCCAAGCAGGGAGCCCTAGGAGGTACGACACGCCCCGCAGCGGGAAGCCATATCTCCGCAGGTAGGTGGAACGTGTGTCTCCTGCCTTCACCGGCCCACGCAGCGGCCGCCAGGGACCGGTCAGACGAGAACCCCGAGACGTGGGGCCTCCACAGCCGCTCGCTTCCACCATCCCAGAGAATGGAAGTAAGCCGCAACTCTGAACCCGCACGAGTGTGTAGCGCCGTTAAAATTCCATTAATAGGTAAGCAAAAGAGTAGGAAAAGTCACCACCATCAGGAACCAGCCTGGTCGATCCGAAGAAACTCCTTCGCAGACTCGAGACCGCAAGGTTCCCACCAACGCCCTTCATGGACAACCTAGACCGGTGGGTCAAGTCCACCCTCGGGTCTAGCAGCTCGGGAGTAGTTTCAAGAAGACGCCTAACTCGCGCTTATCGTCGCCGTGCTCACGTGGTTACAAAGCAAATTCATGGTTAGAAAGCAAATAAAACAAACCGGACGACGAAGTATAGGAGCCAAATAAAACAAACCGGATAATAAGTACATAGTACACGTTATAACTAGCAAAAATTATATGAAAAGTAATGAAATGTTCCATATTCAAATATATCCACGATCACAAGACATACAACAAATAATCTGGTACATACAATCAAAAATTACATTGACGGGACAACAAATAACCGGTACATACAATCAAAAATTACATTGACGGGGACAACAAACAATCGGTACATACAATCAAAAATTACATTGACGGGACAACAAATAACCGGTACATAGAATCAAAAATTATATGACGGGACAAGAAATAATCGGTACATACAATCAAAAATTACATGACGGGACAACAAATAAATGGTACATAGAATTACATCATCCACAATTACGACGCTACGCCGACACTCGCCCATATCGCTCCTAATACGCCGCGTCTCCGCGACGCCCGACTTTCGCTTCAAGATTCGGATGTCCGGTACCCATCGATGCCCTCGAAAGGGGGCCACCGTGAACGATCCATCGACTTCGCACCATTACACCTCGTTATGCCACGTGTTGAAAACACTTTGTTTGTAGTAGTAGTGGAGATGTACGGACGACACGACCGGTGTGTCTCACCGCAGCAATCACGCGAAAGCACAGCAAGTGCAAGAAAGCGGTGGCCGGGCAGAGCACTCGCACCAAGAGTTCGGAGTATGCACAGATGGAAGTCCTCTCCTGGGCACCTCTTCGACTTTGGCCACCGCAGAGGCACGTGGTACCTCCGCTCCACGCCACTCTCCTGTCAAGCGATGTGTCTCTGCCTTCCGTGTCTTGTTGGCCATGTACGAGACAACCGCCGAGTACGACAGCGCATTGTCCGACATACATGCAGCGGAAGCCTTGTACCGCTCAACGAAATATCTTTGGGTGCCTAGTAACACACCTCAACAATGCCCACCAACGGAAGGCATCTCGCACCTTTCATTACCCGCTTGTAAATCTCCGCCAGTTGGTTGTCATTATTCCATAACGGAACCGCCTCGTTATGCGTAAGGGACCATTTCTCCAACGGCTCGTGGTCGATCCAAATTGCGTGAAACACTTTATGCTTGTCCCCGCCCACGCCGAATGTTTGCGCGCCGGCCGAGCGCCGCACAGGTCGTGGGGTCATCTCCTTGCTCATGGTAAACCATAGGGTTCCTTAATGAACTAGTGTCATCCCTTGATTCAAGGATTGCTTCTGGTTAGTTCATCCAACGCCCTCCACAATGAAGTCGAACTTCCTCCGCCGGTTCTGCTTGGTATACCGCTGAACATGTTCATAAGCTCCTTGTTCTCGAATCGACGGAAAAATTGGCACCCATGTGCCTCATGCACCACCGCTCTTCGTGTCTGGCCACTTTGTCGCTCCCACGACGCCGGACCCTTGTTGCATATCCACGATCGCCTCAAGAACTCCCCGCATGTCGGTCATGGATGACACATACGTCGGGCGGTCTTGGACAACCGCCATCTTGACTCTTTCAAGAAACCAATACCGACTTTCCGTGTTTTCCTTTCCACGAAGGCCAATGCGACCAGAGAACTCCGGTTGTTGGCGCCCACCGTGATTACGCTTAGAATCGCCCTTGTACTTCCTCAGTGAGGAATGTGCCGCCCATGCAAATGACCAGGGCGATAGTGCCGAAGGCATTTATGCATGTGCCGAGGGCGAAGAAGGCCCGCCAAGAAGACCCACTTACCCGCCGCGACGCATCATCCGCGGAAACTCCGCGAAGGTCGATGACCGCATCGATTCCTACTTGATATTGCCCCGATCAAGTGTGGAATATTCTCGTGAAGAAGTCTCAGATGTCCCGAACCGTATTTGCAAAGTCGTTCTTTTGCTCTCCATGCCTTTCCGTAGCTAATCTTGCATCGAAACCTCTCCTCGACGCTCCGATAATGGATCGAGGTTGCAAAAGTGATTGTCCACGATCCGACCATAAACACATTTGCCACCCAAGTGGATTTACGATTGCGTGTGCTCCGCCCGCTTCCTCCAGCTATAGCTACGCTCGCCACTATGGAACATTTCAGAGTCCTCCACTTCCCTTGTATACATGCACCGCCATGGGCACGAGTCAACCACGCACTTCACGTCAGAAGTCTTTTTTGTCGACTTCACTACCTCGAATTGTCGCCAAGAGACATTGACCAAGATTTCACCGCATCCATCATGCCTCCTTGTCTTTATATACGCCCCCTCGCAGACCTCGTTTCATGATACTCCCATGCATCTTTGTTCCCTTCATGCATTGTTAGGTCTTCAAATTATAATTAGTCCACGACGGGATGTGCACCTCAGAGTATTGTCCTCCTCATCCGAAGGTTTCGCCATCGGGACTTCCTCATCCGCACGGTCCTCCTCCTCCATCAAGTCAACTATGTGCTCCACCTCCTCCCTCGGGCCACCCCCCGCCTCCACTGCCGCCTCGCCTCGCCTGCCGCCACCGCCAACCTCGTGTCGCCTGCCTCCGGGTCCTCGCCACCTTCATCATCGCATTGTTGCATATCGTCCTCCCTCCTCCGTAATATCTACCCCGACATCACGTAACCTCCGACACCGATGGAGGTACTGTACAATCTACCCACAAGAACATGAGCGCCACCGCGCTTGCACAACAGACTCCAACATAGCTCCTCCATGCCGATGTCGCTAATAGGAACCACTTTCCATAAAAAAGTCTCACAAGACGGCCTAATCGCTTCTAACTCAGAGTCAACACTCTAGGTATCCAAACTCAACATCCAAACATCCACTCCAACAAACCCTCAGATGTCCTCTCTCGCCTAGATATACCCTCAGATGATTGTTGAAAATGCCGACAAATCGACTCCATCCTGGCCCCCTGTATATCTCCCCATCTCCATAGAATATTTGAAAATACAATTTCTCCGACATGTCATACGTGATACAATGTCGAACCGAAAAAATCAACATTTCTTCATGTAACCACGCCATGCATTACTATATAAATGTTACATTATGTTGTCAAAATTTTTACTCTCATCGATTTCTAATTGTTCGCATTTTCAAATTTTTTACTCTACTAATTTCTAGCGAGTAAAGGTTCCATTTATATGTTCATAGCCTACCTTGTTTTCAAATATACTCTAAAATACTATGTATAAAACGAATGGTCATCATACTAACAAATCGACTATAAATAAGTAATTCGACTACCCATTTTTTCATTACGAATTGGTACTATATATTATTCATTTGTCCTAATCTTAAAAATCGTATATATACATGATATATCGACTTCCTATAATTTCTACGTCGCAATTTTCAAACATTGCCTCACAGAATATCTGCTAACCTACCATTTTAAATTCATAATATTAAATTTCTACTCATTACATTTCTAAATATTATCTAATATTTCTATTACATGGAATCTCAATTTTCTAAATACTACACAATCCTAATATTTCTAAACAATTAATACTACATTAATTTCTAAATATTACCTAAAAAACCACCACATAAATTAAAAACTAAATACTACATATAAATTAAATTTCTAAATACTAGACAATCATAAATCGTACATTACATTTCTAAAATTGATTCTCAACATTTCTAAATACTACAATCCTACTATGTCTAAATACTACATTAAATCTCTAAACATTGCCTAATATTTCTACTACCCCATCATACTACATTAAATTTCTAAATTACTACATTTCTAAATATTACAAAATACTAAAATTTCAAAAAATTACATATAAATTTATCGGACTTACCTTCAAAAAACGCATTTAATATTTTTTTCCTTTTTTTTTTCCCCCTTTTTCTTCCTCTTTTTTTTCCTCTCCTTCCTCTCCTTTCCTCTTCTTTCTCAGCTTCCGTCATCGATTCGCTTCGGAAGCAAAAGAATGAGCACAAGGTTCGCGATTTGTCGCAGATAAAGGCACCGATCGCCTGCGTCGGGCGACGCTCTAGGTTCGGGCGTATAGCTAACACGCGGCCTTCAAATTGCTGCTGTCGCCGTTATCAATCGCTATGCCCAGATCGATCGCCCCAAGACGCGATCGCCCAGACAGGTGAAGGAGGTATTTTCGCAATTTTTTCCCGCGGCCGATTAGTTTTGAAATAAAGAATTAAAATAAATATTAAATAAAAAATTCATGAATTTTCATGTGAAATGTATGGTGAGCGTGTCTCATGGTTTCAAACCTTTCACGTTCTTGTCGTTGGTTGGTCCCCGCCAGAGCTGCCTAGGTCCATTTAGACTCACGGCCCGAAGTTTTTCTCATCCGAAATCCACTAGGCGGCTCCTTGTTTCCTCAGAGAGAGGAGTGTGTGTGAAGATTTAGCTTGGTTTCTTCTAGGATGGCAAAAATACCCGTGTTCTGCACTCGACCCGGCTGACAGATCGGATCCGGTTCAGGTCTCTGGTCTCATTTTGGACCCGTGGGTACCCAAATCCGGACCTGTTAATAGAGAAGGTGAGGTGAGGTGAGCTCAAATAGATTAGTACGCACCCTTATCACAAGTCACACCATGGCTCAATGGAAGGAACCTTGTGATTAAATCAAGAAGTCTTGTGTTCAAGCCCCATTCTAGCCTTTTTTTTATTTTATTTGAATACCTCATGCATACACACCTTAAGTCATGGTAACAGGTCTGGGTACCCGTTCGGGTACAGGTTACCCATCGGGTCCGAGTCCGGGTCCGAGTTTGACTCGTGGATCGACTTCGGTCCAGTTCGAGGTCCAAACTGGTCTCGGATCTCGGATCCACTTGAGGTCGGACCTGGTACCTTTGACCTGCTATCCCTAGTTTCTTCGCGGTGTTCAACACAAACTTTTATAGGAATAATATCCACAAAGGAGGTGGACGCATCGATGCGCAGTGAGGATGGCTAGGGTTTCAGAGGGAGTGGAGGCGCTTGTTGCACAAGCGGAGCGAGGAGGCGGGCACGATCACATGGCGCCGCGCATGAGGGAGATGTGGAACAACCCGCTTAGGGTTTTGAGCGCGGGCGCCGAGAATCGATCCGGGCCGCCCGCTAAGATCCGTGCGATCCGGTGGCGACGCAAGATCCAGCTCCGGAGTGTAGGATCCCGATCGGACGGTCGCGACGCAAGAATCGTATGGCATGCGCTGGGAGGCCAAGGATTCTTCCACGCTTAATAGATAAGATATTCATTGTTCACATGATTTTCACCCCCAAATCAAAGCGGATGTTGCTACCATTGAATCTTAATCCAACCATTCTTACCACTTCCCATCCTCATCAATCATCATCGCGATCCAAACAGATCGCACACCCATATAGGCCCCGCACAATGCAAACCCTAGCTCCATTCATCTCACAAGGCCCCGCCGTCGATGTCAAATGCTCACTGGCGATCACCTTTCCCCTCTTCCACCACCGCCTCCTCCTCCCACTACTATCTTGCTCGGCCTCCTCTTCGCCACTGCCCGCCGCTTAATGCTCGTCACCCCTAGCCTCCTCTAACTTAACCCCAAACCCTAACCTCGTGTCAACAGGGCAAGACTAAAGAGGCGGGCCAGCTCATGGGAGAAGATGACTTCACCCATCAGAGCATCTAATCTCAAGCAAAATCGTAAGGTCGAAATGTGAATGATTTACACACAAAAATATCATTCAATTCAATTATATATAGCATTTCGAACATTTACATTTTTAGATAAAGGATAAAAATCCGATCTCTGTAATTGCACACAACTAGGGATGGCAAAATTACCTATGGGTTCGTGTGCATTGGGTACCCGACCGATGGGTTCGGTATGGGTTTGATTTCAGCACTCATGGGTTTCAAATTTCTGGTTCGGGTTTGGGTTCGGTTCGGTTCGGCTTCGCACCTGCAAGGTACCCGAATTAATTAATATAAATTAAAAATAATGGAAGGTTAATTCAAGATTTTCAAGCATCGCTCGAGATGTAAGATGCGTAACTTTCATGATTATATACACCATATATTTTTCCTTTAAACATAGAAATTACAAATGAATTGATTGACAATTGATGGTTGAAAATTTAATTGTGAGGTGAATTTAATTTCGGGTCTCGGTACCCATCGGGTTCGGTATGGCGTGGGTATGTACCGTGAGAGATTTCGGGTTCGGTTGGGTATGAATTTCGGTTTCTGGGTTGGTCTCATGGAGGTGCATTACCATACCCACCCGATTCCCATCCCTACACACAACCGAAGTTTACAAAGTCCATAGCCATCTATCTATAATGAAAAAAAGGCAAAGAGAACTTAAAATTAAAAGCAAAGTCTATAATTGTTTCTCCATCCATTCTGGCAAAGATATCCAACATACAGATCGAAAGATTCTTACAACCATAATGCTAAATTAGAAACATACAGATGCGTACGGTAGATTTAATTTTATTTATTTATCCCTTATTTATAAACAACATTATGCGATCGATTGCGCGATTGCTTCAGATGCTCATCTCGGCTCGAGCTCCGTGATCGACACCTCATTATGCGACATGGTTTTCGACTTGATGCTGTCGCTGACGGACTGAAACGCCCTTCGATACGCTTCGGAGTACAGGTCCGAGTCGGCGTCCATCTCCTGATCCTGGATGCAGAGCAGAACGTTGGCCTCGACGGAGCCTGCAGAGAGACCGTGTTGCTGCTGAGCATGACGTTCACGGCCGACATCGTCGGCCTGTCCGCAGGGCTGTCCTGGACGCACAGCAGCCCAATGTTGACCAGCTTCAGCATCTGGTCGTTGGGAGAACGGCAGGGCAGGGATGGATCCAGCAACTCTTCGATTGTTCCCGTGGTCCAGTGCTCCCATACCTGCGTGCACGCGCACATCGGTGCGAGTAATTAGAGTGGTTATTTTGAGAAGAAAGTTTGTACTGGCCTTTTCAGGAGCAGAAGGGTATGCACTACTCACGAGGCTTAAGAGGTCAATGGATTGCCCCGGGTTAGCGAAGCTGCTGTTCTTCCTTCCGGTGACGATCTCCAAGACCAAGACACCAAAACTGTACGCGTCCGACTTGTCTGAATACCGCCCGCGCATCGCGTATTCTGGCGCCATGTATCCACTGCAACACGAAGAAAATCTTGTATACATATCCTACTCTGATACATACTATCGTGCCAATGGAAATGCTGACCGTACTGTACTTACTATGTTCCAGCAATGTGACTAGTGACGTCCTGCGACTGATCCCATCCAAATAGCTTTGCTAAGCCAAAGTCTGAAATCTTAGGATTGTAATCAAAGTCTAGTAGCACATTGCTTGCTTTGAGGTCCCGATGAATTATCCTCAGTCGAGAATCTTCGTGGAGGTATTGTAAGCCTCGGGCAACTCCATTCACGATCTTGAATCTCTTCCCCCAATCCAGGTCTTTGATTTTCTCGGAATCTGTCACTCAAACAAGAAACATCAGAGCCTGCAGTGATAAATGTTTCGTTTTCAGAAACGGCTAGGGAGGGAATTGTACCGAAAAGAACGGTGTCGAGGCTCCTGTTTGGCATGTATTCATACACAAGTAGTCTCTCATGTTCTTCCAAGCAGGCACCAACGAGGCTCACAAGATTCTTGTGCTGAAGCTTAGCCACTAAAACCAGCTCAGTTTTCAGCTCTTCTATGCCTTGCCTGGAGCTCTGTGAGAGCCTCTTCACTGCTATTTCCTGACCTTCGGAAAGGACACCCTGTACAAGTGAAGATACTTGCTAATCAACAAAGACACATACAACCAACAGAGTTACATGTATGGTGCAATTGGTACCTTATAGACCGCACCGAACCCTCCTTCGCCAAGCTTGTTGCTTTCAGAGAAGTTGTCCGTTGCAGCCCGTAGCGTTGCTAGGTCAAGAAGGAGCGAATCGATGCTTTGAATATCGTCTGGATGAGTTGAATCTGTTGGAAGAGAAGAGGTACACGATGATCAGCTCATAACGGTAGGATTTGCTTTTCTGAAGATGTAATTGCATTATACGCTGGTGACTGTTTAATTTTAGGAGACTTCCTTTTTTTTTTTTTTGGAAAACTGAGGAGGAGACCCTCAGTTTCATTTATTGAAACCAGGTACGGTTAATTTTAGGAGATCTTGAACTTTGAATAAATTAAAGCAATCAATATAACGAAGCAAACACCATTCCCCTGTTGGTAGGCCAATTGATGATTTCTCTTGATTCATTGACTGTTTTGATATAGGTTAATGATAGTGAGTACTTACATGGTACTGAGGGCTTTCTTTCCGCTGGTCTTCTCCTCCTCCAAAAACAAACGCATGTTACAATCAAAATTAGTATTGCAGCGGCTATAGGCAATGTAATAGCCAAGACCCGTCTTGTCCTATGTCCTGTTCTTCCTGCAAACAAAATCTGTGAATTTCAGATGGGGCACGTCTTAATTAGAACTTCAACCAAATGTGAAGATGGCACATTAATTTGCCTCCAAGGAGCATCGTATGTTGTATGTATATATGATGTATTGCAAATAAGTGTTCTTTTATGCTCTCTTCCGAAAGGAAAACCGTTCAAGTTTTTTTTTACAACAAACATCATTATAAGTTTCAAACCAATTAAGCAGCAAGCGACAATCATAACTGCAACAAAAGTGATTTCTGCTTCAGCAACTCACCTTCTCCTGTCGCCGGTGGCGTCACGTTCACTGGCGCCGGTGCAGGCGGCGGCCCCGGGAGTTGCAGCAGTGGGCGGCCGGAGAAGAAAGCATACGTCTCAAACCGGAAGCTGCACCGCACGCCAAAGACTCTCCCGCCCGGCTTCCCGACAAAATACTCGGGCGTCATCGTCCTGATTATGTCCCCGAGGCAGCTCCGGCAGTCGGCCGCCGTCATGTCCTGTGTACACTGAGCCAGCGAGTAAATCTTGGGGTAAGTCTCGTCGAACCCCTCCTCCCCTGTGCCGAACCGCCTGACTGAGTCCGCCGCCGCGTAGTCGGCAGTGGCGTTTACGAGTCGGCCGGAGGCGGCGTCGAACGCCGCCGCCGCCCCCGCGCTGACGTTATTATAGTTCCAGGCGACTATCATCGCCCCGTTGTCGGTGGTGTCGACCAGGAAGTCCCAGCCGGCATATTTGAGGATGCAGGGGTCGTCGAACATGACGGCTTCCTCGTTGAACGCGCAGAGCTGCTGGGCATTCCGGAAGGCGGTGTCGAGGCAGGTGGCGCAGGAGGAGGCGTTGGTGTCCCCGCGGCAGAGCGCGAGGGCGTAGACGACGTCCGGCGCCGTGCCGGCGGCGTCCTTGGCGAAGAGGACGCGGGAGGAGGAGGCGTTCTTGGGGAGTGTGCTGGCGAGGGCACGTATGTTGGCTTGGTAGATGCTGCCTTCCGTGTAGTTGCTACCAGCGGTGTTGCACAGCTTCCACGGCAGCGGTTGCGCCGCGGCGAGCGGCGCGCGGAGGAAGGCGAGGAGGAGGGCGGCGGCGAGGTAGTACGAAAGAGTAAGATGGCGTCGCATGGCCATGGCCATGGCCAAGGTGGTGATGGTGAGGAGGACGAGGACAGATTACAGGGTGTACAGGTAATAGAAGAGCGGCGAGGCTAGAGAGTTGACCGGTGAGAATTATGCGTTGACTCGAACAAATCGCGCCAGCATCGCAGTGAACTGTTGTTGCCTTGGCGACGTTGGCGCCAGCATCGCAGTGAACAGCTCATCATCATCTCTCGCGTAGCTTTCTCTCATCTTCGTTCGTCGTGCCTGTCCAATTCCGAACCGTTTTATGCAATGTCCGTCACTCGTTACTTGTCGTGCAGTCGTGCTTCAAGTAATCAATTCAATGCAGGTAGGGCTCTAATGGGCCGAAGCCCAGCATAAGGTGTACTGGTAATAGAAGAGCGGCGAGGCTAGAGAGAGTTGACCGGTGAGAATTACGCGTTGACTCGAACAAATGACGCCAGCATCGCGGTGAAGTGTTGTTGCCTTGGCGCATCAACTGATAGCAGCGCAAGGGCTATAAACAGAACAGAACAGTACAGAGAAGTCACGATCAAGAAAGGGACATAAGCAGATGCGTTCAGGTTGCGTCGCGTCTGGTCGTCTGGAATTGGTCAAGTGAGGCGGCCTCTGCATTTTTATTTCTGTGCGTTTGGTGTTTGGTGTAGCGACTGATAGATAAGTTACGGCTAACTAAGGAAAACAGTTCCAGCATTTACTTCCTCGATAATTGTATGATTCCAGCAACTCGTGGGAGCTGTGTGCCAATGCTACGGACCAAATACTACCGTATATAAACATGGAAAGGTTTCCGGGCTCTCAGCGTGCCACTGCCGCTGTGGCGTCGTGGCTGCGCCAATGCTTGCCGCTCGATCGCGCCAATAGGATTTGCTTGTTCGTGCGTATGGTCGGCTCGGCGCTTCGTCCACGCCGCTACCTTGGCGCTACCAAAGTTGCCTTGCTCAAGTAATATAGCGCTGCTTTTTTCCACAACCAATCGGCTGTGTCGCCGCTTTTTCTGCCGTTTGAATTATTTTAAAAAAAAGTCAGTATCTGGAAAAATTATCTTATTGTTACATTTTTTCCTTGTGATTGCACGCTACCAGATACTTGCCTTGCTCAAGTAATATAGCGTCGTTTCTTTCCACAATCAGCTCGGCTGTGTCGCCCGCTTTTTTGCTGCCGTTTGAATTATTTTAAAAAAAAAGCTGTACTGTAGTGGAAAAATTATCTTATTGTTACATTTTTTCCTTGTGATTGCACGCTACCAGATACTGTGATCGTGCATAAATTTGCCACCCAATAATATTCTTTAGTCCAGCGTTTAGATTCTGAACATCTGGTATAATATAAATAGGTAGACCTCATTAGTAGAGTATTTCATGTGTATTATATATTCGGCTTGTGCTTTGCATAGGCAACATATTCCTTTGCTAAAACAGTAACATACAGGGTAGCTTCCTCCACAGCTGCTATAGCATTACAGTGACCCTAATCGCAATGGACGGTGAACAGTAGGGACAAGCCATTACAGTCCAGCTAGATGATTTGTTATCTTTGTGATTGACATCGCATGCTATTTTTTAATCTCGGCATGCTATAGTTCAGTGAAAATAGAGTCTCTGGAACACATTCATGCTATTTGTTTTCTCGATTCCCTGTTGAGTTGCTACACGAGACCACAATTTTGCAGCTGCATGTGTCTACCGGGTCCCAAGCACCTCAAGGAGAAGAAAATCATAGAATATACCCACTTTTGCTGCAAGAGCTGTGCCAGCAATGACTAATTAACATAACATGTTTGAATTATTTTTTAAAAAAAAGCTGTACTGTGGAAAAATTATCTTATTGTTACATTTTTTCCTTGTGATTGCACGCTACCAGATACTGTGATCGTGCATAAATTTGCCACCCAATAATATTCTTTAGTCCAGCGTTTAGATTCTGAACATCTGGTATAATATAAATAGGTAGACCTCATTAGTAGAGTATTTCATGTGTATTATATATTCGGCTTGTGCTTTGCATAGGCAACATATTCCTTTGCTAAAACAGTAACATACAGGGTAGCTTCCTCCACAGCTGCTATAGCATTACAGTGACCCTTATCGCAATGGACGGTGAACAGTAGGTACAAGCCATTACAGTCCAGCTAGATGATTTGTTATCTTTGTGATTGACATCGCATGTTATTTTTTAATCTCGGCATGCTATAGTTCAGTGAAAATAGAGTCTCTAGAACACATTCATGCTATTTGTTTCTCGATTCCTGTTGAGTTGTCGCTTGTATTAAAGCTATTGTGTTTGGCTATAAATGATTAGACAAAGACGATTGTAGTACGTAAAAATATAATTGGCATATCTATGTTATTTTGGGACTTGAAGGAGAGGGATTTACTAGATTTTCGTGTGCATTTACAACAGGTTACGAGCTCCTCTACTGCCTTTTGATGGATACTGCACCACGAGACCACAATTTTGCATTTACATGTGTCATCGGGTCCCAAGCACCTCAAGGAGAAGAAAATCATAGAATATACCCACTTTTGCTGCAAGAGTTGTGCCAAAGAATGACATAATTATGTTGCCATTATGTTGTTGAGCCCATGGTTTCAAGCTAAGCACTCAAGATGTTTCTTGAGCGTGTTCTGTTGTGAAAACAACGACCTTATCATTAAGTGATAATAAATAACATGTTGTGTACCAACTATCTGATAGGATACATCTAAATTTTCTGAGATTGATATTATGAATCGGTGATTTGCTATATGTAGATGAGCATTGCTTTGTCACAATCCTGCTAGGTTCAAAACATGTCTATAAGAAAAATAAAACAAAACGCAATGCGTATTTGTATTTAACGTCTTCTTTATTATATTTATTCTGGAAAAAAAGCCGTTGGAATTTGTTAAAATTACAGATTATCATGTTTATTATGGAAAAAAAGGCCCCAAAACTTTCGTTCCTTAGCGAAAAAGGGCCGAAATTTCCTAGAATTACAGATTAATCCATTTTCAGGAGCCCGCAAAGCTACATTTCCTTGGAACTTTCTGAGATTACGTATTTATCCATTTTTCCTTTATTAGTGCTCCAAAACTTATATTGTTTTTTTCTTGCCTTGCAACGACTAACACAACATAGCGCGGCGTGCGCCGCGCCAACGTATCTAGTGGTGTAAAAAAAAAGTAAGGATTCTTCGACGGTTATCCTTAACCGATCTAAGATTTTGGTTGAGAAGAGCAGCATAGATATATAAATATATGTTCATGTGATAGATTAAAAAAAGTAAGCCTCTTCATTTTCTGCTTGAGAGAATTTATTATAGAGTTACATATCGGTTGACGAGAGGTTACAAATACAACAATACAACACTATCTCTATAAAATGGCCTACAACTATAGGGCATTTTCTATCTTTTCACCCTTCGTCATAGCATTGGTGCACGATGCACTTCCGTAGGTCTTGTCTACCTATCTTCTTTTTGATTCACTAGTTACAGTGAATCCATCCCGCCTTGAATGGTATTTTTTTAGGGCAACTTTGAATAGTGTTGGGAACCTTTTAAGGCAGAACCCCTTCGCTGGCGCCGAGGTTATGACTCATCTTGTGAGGGTTGCTCGGTACTCTCTCTCGGAGATCAAAATACATGCCTACACTCTATAAAATTTTGGTCTCTACTTTAGATTAGACTAGATTAGACGTGTGTTAGAACACATCGACGTTAAAGTGTGTGGGGGGTGTGGATACAAGTATGTGTAGCATGTGTAGGTGGAAGTTGTGCGTAACACATCCATGTTAAAAGAGTGTATGTGGGTGTGGATATAGGTGTGTGTAGCATGTGCGTCCTTGTTGTCAAAAAGAAACGATCGTTGTCGATCAATTTACTTTATATTATTTTGTAAAGACGCTTTGATCGACTTCGTGTCACATCCTTGTTCCTTTGTTGATTTACTTGAAAATCTTTCGCATCGCCAAGATATCTTTTATCGAATGGGACGAAGACGCCAACAGTAGCCGCAGGACTGCTCCAAAGATTTTGAGGCCCGTGGTGAACTAAATCAAGTGGCCTTTTATTGACTACCATAATTATTACAGATAAAATATCGAATGCTTTCATATATAATAAGCTTGGTAGAGAACAAGTCACAACCAAAGATAGTTTAAACATAATCAAATTGCATATACTATTCAGCTAAATTGAGCTCTAACCTCCAAGATGCACCTTCAAGTCCACCCGCGCCACATTGCCATCACTACCATAATGCTGCGACAAAAACCAATCTCACCAACTCCTACAAATTTAAATGGGCAAGTTAAAGTTCCTTCTAACACTCTTCGATGCAAAGTCATCAATAATAGTATCAATATCAATTTCATCCAATTTATCCTGCTCAATGCATAATACGAGTCATCGGGTCTCTACCATCTAAACCAGAGAAATTCTAAGCACAATACCATCGGCCTCTTATGATTTGCTTTGTCGATGTGTGCAAGACAAGAGCAACTAGAAAGACATCAATACTTACTCCCAATAATACCACAAACATTGATTTGATGTACAGATGTACGATTCATATAGTGTCCTACTAATCTATTAAGTAATGAACACAAATGACTATTAGAAGAACTGAAGAAGCATATAAAGACTATCGATGTCCGTGATATCTAATTACTGATTTCCCATTACACTTGGACAAAAATGGTTGATCAAGAAGCATAACATCACACGATATTGTAAACTGCTTTCTAGCAAAGAGCCAAAGACATCCATATTCGGAGACCGGAGACAGGAGTATTATGCATGTTAAATTATAGATGATTATCCATATCGAAGGTAGAAATAATCGAGAAAATGAATAAATGATTCATTGATTCATACCTTATCTTCGCGTGGTTCAATTTTGAAACTTCGACGGCGGGAGTGCACACTACGGCCGCCACCGCCGAGCCTCGACCTGACGAGACGTAAACGGCGGAGATGATGTGACAGCGCTGTCTGTACGAACATCTCGCAAGTCGCGACAACAGGATCGGTGACGGCGCCTAGAGAAAATGAAACGCCGGTCACTCTACCGCCGCTTCAAGAATTTAATGGGCCAAAACGAAACGTCACTAGCACACTAGCTACTCCCTCCATGCTCCATCGCATATTCCTTTGCATGCAACGCTAATTAAGGATTCATAATTACTGCTAGATTAATTACCGTGGAATGCTATTTAATTAATTAAGGGTAGCATCAAAACAAAATCAACAAAAAAAACATCTACGCTAAAATTCGTACCAAAACTAATACGCCCTATAATATGAGATAGAGGAGTATTAACTAATTAATTTGATCGAGATAATAATAGACCTGGCAACATTCGTTATACCTATAAACTATATGTACCGAGGTCCTCCTAAATTGGGGGCCGGTGGTCGCCAGTAGTCCGCCGTTTTGAGATTTTTATGGTCGCTTCGTGGGTTCGCCATTGTAAAGGTCTAACTAATAAACTCTTCTAATCCCTAGTCCAACTCTTCCTACCCCACCGCTATTTGACACATTATCCCGAGCACTTCTCCTCTCGTCACCAAGAACCAAAGATCATGGCCACGTGTTATAGTCTGCGTATGGGTAGTGATTAAGCAATGTTATCGAGTGTGGTCATTGGGATGGGCCGAGCCCATGTTCTTGAATGGGTTATGCGTTGTATTCTGGCCTGATATATAAAGGCTCGAGACTTGGAGAGAACGGCAGAGAATTTTGTCGACTTGCTTCTATACACATTCCTCTATTTCCCAGAAATCCTCTTCTTCGTTCTCCTTCTTCCTCTTCTTCTTCTCCATTTCCTTCACTAAATACTCTGATCTTCGTGATTTCGTAGTTCATGTTGTTCATGCTCTGGTAGGATCATAACAAATTGGTATCAGAGCCCCTTTCCCATCACGCTGGCGCCAAGAAAGAAATCTAATCCGTTTGAGGAGAACATAACCAGGGCGATGTCTGCTATGGAAGAACAAGGAGAAGCAAGTACTGCCATGCTGAAGGAACTCTGTGATCAATTCAAGGGCCTGAAGGACTCGTTGGGCGAGATGGTGGAGAATCAACGGAAGTTCGAAAACCAGATGGAAATTTTGGAGGCTAAAATTACGGGAGTCGGATCACCGGGTCAAGCGAAGCAGGCGCCGTATCAAGCGCAGGCAGGATCTCATCAGGTGATTTTTGGATCTCATTCTTCATTAGCATCTGGAAGTCATCTGCATGAGGGTTATGGACGTAAGGATGAAGGATCCCGAATCGTCAACGAAGAGGGAATACTCAGGCCTCCCTTGCATGGTTCCATTTTGGGTACACCATCTTTGGTAAATCATGCAGCTCAGGTATTTGATGAAAGGCGCCAGGAGAGCAGGAACATAGGTGTTGGGCAGAATCGCAATGGTCATAATCCTACACCCAAGATGGAGTTCCCAAAATTTGACGGGGAGAATCCAAGACTGTGGCAAGAGAGGTGTGAAATGTATTTTGAAGTGTTTTGTGTTCAGGAGAGTCTGAAGACTCGGTTTGCTGCGCTCAACTTTACAGGCACAGCCGCCTTGTGGCTTCAGAAGGTGGAATCTAAAGGGAGAATTGAAGAGTGGGCAGAATTGTGTCACCTAGTGAATGATAAGTTCACGAGGGATAAATATCAGTGTTACCGGAGGCAGTTGAGAACCCTCAGGCAAACTGGAACAGTCTCAGAGTATACTGACAAATTTGAGCAGTTGAGGCATCATTTGTGGCTGTACAATCCAACATTGGATGAAACTTTCTTTGTGCATGAATATTTGGAGGGGCTTCAAAGTCAGATACGTTCAGCTATATGGCTGCATCGTCCCCCTGATGTAGATACTACCAGTGCATTAGCTTTGTTGCAAGAGGATGAATTTGAGATGGGAATTAAGAAGGGTGTGGGAAGATCAGAAGGTCAGAAAAATTATACCTAGTTCAGCAATACTCAGGATAAGGTTAAAGTGGCAGACAAGGTTGAGGAGGTAAAGAAACTAGAGGGCCATAAATGCTGGGAAACCAATAGAGCTGAAAACAAGTTAAGTGCTCTAAAAGCTTATCGTAAGGAGAATGGGTTATGTTTCACCTGTGGAGAAAAATGGAGTAAGACAGGCCATTCTTGTCCTGAGAAGGTTTCATTGCATGTTATTGAGGAGCTACTGGAAGCTTTGCAAATTGAGACCAAGGTGGATGAACTTGATGGTGAAATAGAAGAAGTCCCTGAAGGAGCCTTGATGTTGGTAGCAGCAAATCCTGACTTAAGACCTCGCAGAAGACACACATTGCGGTTGGCGGGCTTGATAGGCAAAAAGCAAGTGCTCATTCTGATAGATTTCGGGGCTGCCAGTTCCTTTATTAATGAACGACTGGTTCAGCAGTTGAGTTTACCTACACAACCAATTGATGAAGTGCTATATACTGTGGCTAATGGTGGAATGATTAGCTGTACCCAAGTGGTGCAGGCTCTTGAGTGGTTTGTTCAGGGAAATACTTTTGTGCAGGAAGTGAAGGTGGTGCCATTAGGCAGTTATGATATCATTCTGGGGGTTGATTGGTTGGAGGATCAGGGACCAATGTGGATTGACTGGCAAAACAAACTTGTCCAGTTTTGGTATAAAGGAAAGAAAATCACTCTTCGAGGGGTTCAAAACACAGGAGTTCAATCCAAACCAGTTAGCTCCAGTAAGCTATCAGGCTTGATAAAGAGGCAAGCTCTCTCTCATCTTGTTACAGTAAGTACTTCTGTTCCAGAAGAGACTGATGAAGTGTTGGTGCTTGATGAGTCCTATTTGAGCACTGTTCCTGAAGAAGTCCGTAGTGTGATTACAGAACATGCTCACTTATTCCGTGACCCTCAAGGCCTTCCTCCTGCAAGACCCAATGATCATGTCATTTCCTTCTTGCAAGTGTACTACCTGTCAAGGCAAGACCTTACCGTTATTCTCCTCAGCAGAAGGATGAGATTGAACGGCAGGTACGTGAAATGTTAAATTCTGGTATTATCCGGAACAGTAGTAGTCCCTTTGCCTCTCCAGTACTTCTTGTTAGGAAGAAAGACGGTACGTGGCGACTTTGCGTTGACTATCGGCAGTTAAATTCAGTCACAATTAAAAACAAACACCCATTGCCAATCATTGATGAACTGTTGGATGAGCTCGCTGGGGCACAATGGTTCACTAAGTTGGATTTGCGATCGGGTTACCACCAAATTCGCATAGCTTTGGGAGATGAACATAAGACTGCCTTTCAAACTCATCAAGGATTATATGAGTTCTTAGTCATGCCATTTGGTCTCACGAATGCTCCGGCAACATTCCAGAGCATCATGAATCAGGTTTTTGAGCCATACTTGCGGAAGGGGGTGTTAGTCTTTATGGATGATATTTTGATCTACAGTAGCACTTTAGAGGATCACATCCAGCTATTAAAGCAAGTGTTTAGTGTCTGTCTGACTAAACCACTTGGTGGTCAAGTTATCTAAATGTTCTTTTGCACAACAACAACTTGAATATTTGGGTCATGTGGTGGGAAGGCAGGGAGTGTCTACTGATGCTTCAAAAATTCAAGTAGTGAAAGAATGGCCACCTCCTAAAAATGTGAAAGAATTGCGTGGGTTTTTGGGGCTCACAGGATATTATCGTAAATTTATACGGCATTATGGAGCAATTAGTAAACCACTTACTGAATTGCTTAAGAAGGGAGTATGTTTTTCATGGCATTCTGAGGTGGACAGGGCATTCCAGACACTTAAACAGGCGTTGATTGAGGCTCCGGTGCTGGTCCTTCCAGATTTTACCAAATCCTTTGTTATTGAGACTGACGCTTGTAAGAATGGTGTAGGGGCGGTGTTGATGCAGGACAACCACCCGGTGGCATTTCTTAGCAAAGGATTGTGTGCTAGGACTCAGGCTTTATCCACTTATGAAAAAGAGTGTCTCGCAATTATGATGGCGGTGGACAAATGGAGATCTTACTTGCAGCATAACCAGTTTATCATTCGTACCGATCATAAAAGTTTGTTGCATTTGGGAGACCAACGCCTTCATACCGGAATCCAGCATAAGGCCTTTGTGAAGTTGCTTGGGTTACAGTATGTGATTCAGTATAAGAAAGGCATTACTAATGGGGCTGCTGATGCTTTATCACGTCGCCCTGAAGCGAAGGAGTTGATGGCTGTCTCTAGCAGTATACCCCTTTGGTTGGAGAACTTAGCTGCAGGCTATGAAGATGATCCGGATACTAAGCAACTGTTGACTGAACTCAGTTTGCCTGGCGCTCAGCACAAGGATTTCCAACTACATGAAGGTATTCTTCGTTTCAAGGGTCGAATTTGGGTGGGTAAAAATGAGTTAGCCCAGAATCATATCCTGCAGGCCTTGCATCATAGTGGTATTGGAGGTCATTCGGGGATTCAAGCTACTTATGCTCGCATTAAGGGTTTGTTTGCTTGGCCAAATATGAAGAAAACAGTCATGGAGTTTGTTCAAAGTTGTGAAGTCTGTCAACAGGCGAAATCAGAACATGTCAGGTTGCCGGGTTTGTTGCAGCCTTTGCCAATTCCAGCTCAAGCGTGGACTGTGGTCAGCCTTGATTTCATTGAGGGTCTTCCTTCATCCAATAGATTCAATGCTATCTTGGTTGTTATTGATAAGCTCACTAAATATGGCCACTTCATTCCTCTAGCTCATCCCTTTACAGCTTTCCAGGTTGCCCAAGAGTATCTCAATAATGTATATAAGCTGCATGGAATGCCTCAAATTCTGATTTCTGATCGTGATAAGGTGTTCACAAGCCATGTTTGGCAAGAGTTGTTTCGTCTGACGGATACAAAATTGCATATGAGCTCCGCTTACCACCCCCAATCAGACGGCCAGACTGAGCGTCTTAACCAGTGCTTGGAAGGGTATTTGCGTTGTTCTGTCCATTCCAAACCTACTCATTGGGCTAAATGGTTACCTCTGGCCGAGTATTGGTATAATACAAATTATCACTCAGCGCTGGGTAAGACTCCATTTGAGGTATTGTACGGTCATCCCCCACGTCACTTTGGAGTATCTCATTTGAATGCTTGTACTGTGCCTGACTTGCAAGAGTGGTTAAAAGACAGAGAGTTGCTCACCAAGTTGCTCCAATGACACCTTTTCTGTGCAAAGACAAGAATGAAGTGGTAGCGGATAAAAAAACGATCTGAGCGTTTGTTCGAGGTGGGAGAATTAGTTTATTTAAAGCTGCAACCATATATCCAGACCTCTGTTGCTCATCGCCACAGTCAGAAGCTTGCCTTTCGTTTCTTTGGGCCCTACAAGATTCTCCAGAAGATTGGTGAAGTAGCTTACAAATTGGATCTTCCGGCCACTAGCAAGATTCACCCAGTTGTGCATGTGTCTCAACTCAAAAAAACACATTCCAGCAACGACTGTGGTTGGCTCTGACTTGGATTCTCTTGCTACTTTATCTTCCTGTTCGCTGTTTCCTGTTGCTGTGTTGGATCGTGTCTTGGTTCCTCATGGGCAAGCAGTTCAAGCAAGAGAATTAATTCAATGGTAGGGTCTCACAGTTGGTCTGTCAACTTGGGAATCCGCTGATGATCTACGACGTCGTTTTCCTGCTGTTGCGGCTTGGGGACAATCCGGTTCTAAGGGAGGGGGAGTGTTATAGTCTGCGTATGGGTAGTGATTAAGCAATGTTATCAGAGTGTGGCTGCTGGGATGGGCTGAGCCCATGTTGCGGGTGGGGTTGCGTTGTATTCTGGCCTGATATATAAAGGCTCGAGACTTGGAGAGAACGGCAGAGAATTTTGTCGACTTGCTTCTATACACATTCCTCTATTTCCCAGAAATCCTCTTCTTCGTTCTCCTTCTTCCTCTTCTTCTTCTCCATTTCCTTCACTAAATACTCACGATCTTCGTATTGATTTACGTAGTTCATGTTGTTCATGCTCTGGTAGGATCATAACACCACGGCACCGCTTTTCCTCCTACCTTGTCGTCGTCGCCTCCACCTTCCTCTTCCGCCTCCCTCCTTGCTGCTTCGCCGCCCTTGACGAACCGCCACCGTGGGTCCTCTGCCCGCCCCTCTCTCAAGCAGCAACTACAAAGGCGAGCAACACGTACCGAGCCAACATCAATCGCCTCTCGCCACGCTCCCCAAACGCCTCCTCCTCCCCGGTGCTCTCGCCGCCACGGCGTGGGCGTGTACCGGGCGTCGTCGCCCTCGCGCTACTGCCATGGCGGCATAACGCCTCCACTTCGAGAGCTGCGCGAATGCCGCCTTCCGAAGCGCGGCATGTGCCCACTCGTGAAAAGCGTGTTGATCTTCTCGAACTCTGCCGGCTCTGCTTCTCTAACCGGAATTTCTTCGTCGGCGAGCGACTATTTTGTCACTCGTACACCCTCCACGCTCTCGGCTCGCAAACTCACGCCCGGTGGCGGCGTTCGATGCATTGTTGGACTACTACTCAACGCCACCCGCGGATTACGGCGGAGAACTTCGTCCATATTAGATTTGCGGTGATCACCATAGCGGAGAAAACAAGTTCTTTGCTCAAGACTTCACACACCTGGCCCGGACAAGAACACGGAGGATTTGTCTTGCGATAAAGTGCTGACTTTTACTGTTCTATTCTCTTCCTTTTATAAACAAGCTGAGTAACAAACATGGAAAGAAAAGCGGCGTCGGAGCACTCCTCACGTCGTGGCACAGGCGTGTTCATCCCCACGTCCGCATGCGTTTTCCGTCCTGGCTTCGAGATGCGAGTGTGCGAGCTAATCTCCACGCCTCTCGTCTTGCAGCGTCCACAAAATCTGGAGCCCATGCGTGTGCATGAAACAAACAAATGCATGCGAGTAAACTAACTCAACTAAACTATATACAAGGCTTAATTAACAATTCTCCCCTAAGCCTTGCACACACCTTAGCGTCGACAAAGTAGAGCACAGGCGTGCTGGTTGAACCGATCTTGTCCAAGAGCCTTTGTCAAGATGTCCGCTAGCTGTTCCTTGGTGTCGACTGACTCGACCCTTACCCTGTCCTCCTCGATGCATTCTCTGATGTAATGATATCTTGTATCTATGTGTTTACTGCGATCATGGAAGACAGGATTCTTACTCAACTGGATCGCGGACTGATTGTCGATTTTTAGTGTGACTGGACCGGCCTCCTCTCCTCGGAGCTCTGCGAGAAGCCGTGCCAGCCAAACTCCTTGGCAGGAAGCCGTTGTAGCAGCAATGTACTCAGCTTCGCAGCTTGACAAGGCTACTACCTTTTGCTTCTGCGACTGCCAGGTGACAAGGTTGTTGCCGAGGAAGAACAAGACCCCAGTTGTGCTCTTGCGGGTGTCAACATCTCCCGCGTGATCCTTTGTCCTTATGGCCGATAAGCTCGTGACTCCTTCTTCCTCCGTAGCGGCTGACCATAGTTTATTGTGCCAGCGATGTATCGCAAAATCCTCTTCATGGCTACTTGATGCTCCTTAGTTGGTTTCTCCATGAACCTACTAATGTAACCCACCGAGAAAGCCAAGTCTGGTCGCGAATTCACCAGGTAGCGCAACGACCCAACAATTTTCCTAAATTCAATAACATCAACCAACGGAGCAGTGCTTGACTTACTGAGTTTGAGCCTTGATTCCATGGGAGTGTGACTTATGTTGCACCCGGCCATACCTGCTACTTCAAGTATCTTCTCCGCGTAGGCGCCTTGGCTCACGGTGATCCCATCATTGATGCATGTCACCTCCAGGACCAAGATAATCTTTGCGGCGACCCGAGATCGCTCATCTGGAACATCTCCTTCATTTCTTCCTTGAACTGATTGAGTTCAACGGAGTCCCCACCAGTGATTATGAGGTCATCAACATACACACCCACAACTAACCGATGTGCAGCCATGCCTCGAAAGTACACGACGTGTTCAGAGTCACTTCGGTGGAACCCAAGTGACACCAGTGTGGTGTCAAGCTTGGTATACCTGCCTGCGTGGGGCTTAGCGAAAGTCCGTAGAGCGCCTTGTCGAGGCGCAGCACCTTGTGCTCTTGACCTTCAATCACGAACCCCGGTGGTTGTGCGACGTAGACCTCCTCCTGCAATTCTCCGTTGAGGAAGGCCGACTTAACGTCCATGTGATGGACAGTCCAGCCCTCGCTTGCAGCATGTGCGATGGCGAGCGCTGCGACTTCGGCCGTGCCACCGGTGCAAATACCTCGTCGAAGTCGATGCCTTGACGCTGCACATATCCCTTAGCCACAAGCCTTGCTTTGTACTTGGTGATCATGCCAGCTGCATCCCTCTTGACTTTATACACCCACTTCAGTCCAATCTGGCGCTGCTGAGGTGGCAGATCAACAAGTCGCCATGTTCCATTGGACTCAATCGATGCCAGCTCGTCAAGCATTGCCTGCCTCCAACAATCCTGCTCCTGTGCCTCCGCGAGTGAAGCTGGTTCATCAGCGCTTACCAAGAGCAATTCTTCATCAAGTTCACGGAGTGCTAGTCCTGGTACTGCTGCTGGACCCAACAGATCGTCAATCTTGCGAAATCGGAGAGGGGCATCATCATGATCGGCATCTAAAAACTCTTCTGCATCTGCGAGGGGCGAGACAAACTCAATCGCTGGTTGCTCTGAGCTAGACGAAGATGAGCTCGAGCTTGGTGAATATGAACTCGTCCCCCCCGCAGGTGCGCTTGCTAGAGTACTTGGTGTGATCGGCGTCGTGACTCGTTCTGGTGCATGCGGCTGGAGCGAAGTCACCACCTCCGACTGGACCACAGTGGAGTATTCGATGACGAAATCGCTGTCGATGCCCCCTGCTTGACCTCCACTCCATTCCCATTGCCGCTCCTCTTCGAAGATCACATCCAGGCCTTGATGTGCACTGCGCTGAGTTCTTGGGTCATAGACACGATATGCCTTGGAGCGGTTAAGTGGCAGAAGCGAAGATCATTGGCGGCTGCGATCATCAAGTTTCTTGAGGTTGGGTGGTGTTCTTCATCGCCACACATCCGAGCGTCGTAAGTGATGCGGCGGTCGCCCATTCGAGCTTCGTATGGAGTCTTGCGCGGTGCCCTTAAATCGTCGACCGATTCAAGATGTACACCGCGATCGAGATTGCCTCCCCGAGAACTGGCTTTGAGAGCCCTACGCCTTGAGCATACTCCTGGCGGTGCCAACCACCGTCTGATTCCGCCTCTCGATGACGCCATTCTGCTGCGGAGAATAGGGCGCCGTGAGCTCACGTCAGACACCGAGCTCAGCGCAATACTCGTTGAGACTCGTTGCTATGAACTCTCCCCCGCGATCCGTCCGTAGTGCTCGCAGCTTCTTCCCGCTCTTGCGTTCTGCCGCGGCTTGGATGCGCTTGATGGTGGCCGAGGCAGTGTCTTTGGTGGGCGGCGGTTACGCCCATATATGCGCTATGGTCGTCGACGAGGAGGGCAATGCGGTTGCCGCTTCGGGGTTCTTGGCGAATTGGTCCTAAGGTCGCCATGTCTGAGCTCGGCGGGTCGGCGGATCGGTGGTGAGCTTCTTTGGGAAAGGAAGTGCGACGGTGCTTGCCTGCAAGACACGCCTCGCAGACTTGTTCAACTTGAGAAAGCACCGGCAAACCGCGCACTAGCCCTTCCCGCCCTATCTTGCACAGCGCAGCGAAGTTGATGTGGCCGAAACGGGCATGCCAATGCCACGCATCCTCGCCGGCGCGCGCTGCTAGACAGACCGGCCGTGCAATGTCGATGTTGAGCACGTAGAGCCGGCCTGGGCTTCGGTGAATTTTAGCAAGCAAGCGGCGCTGCTCGTCGCGAATCCGCATCACGCCGTCCTCGATCAGAACTTGGTACCCGCATTCATCAATTGGCCAAACCGCGATGATGTTGGCGATGGTAGCGGGATGAAATCTGCGTTAGCGAGGTGTGGTGTTCCCGTTCTTGCCGCGAACAAGATGGTGCCGCATCCTCGATCCGAACAACGGACCCATCGCGAACCGCCTTTGTCTGCGGTGATGCCCGTGTCGAGGTCGGAGAACGCCGCCCGGGACCCCGTCATGTGGGTTGAGGCCGGTGTCGAGATCGGCGGTGGGAATCCCTTTCCCCGTCTTCTAAGCGCGCGAACTTCCTCCTCCACCGGCAGCGAACTGCGTGGCGGACTTATCGCCAGCAGCGCGGATGATACCCGCCAGTGGCGTGGGGAGTGGATCATGGCGGGACATGTCGCCAGCAGCGGCAGGCGCGCCCGGTAGGCGAAGTGGATCATGGCGGCGTCGATGATTTCGCCGCAGTGCCCATCGGTGGATGGTGGCGGCTGTGTGGAGTTGGCGACGAAGCTATCCTCGAGCAGTAGCAAGGTAGGTTCATCATCCTGGGCCGCATGGGCCTGGTCCTCTCTCTTGGGCTTGCTCCTGCAGTCCTTGGCCCAATGACCGATTTTACCACAGTTTCGGCATTTGTCGCCATTGCGGCGGCGTGGAGCCAGAGCCTTCACGCACGTCTGGGTTCGCGCCGCCACCACGCCCTCGTCCCTTTCCTCCGCGGCACAGCTGCCATTTGCACCACCGCCGCCACGCGAGTTCTCTTGGTTCCTCTTCTTGTAGCGCTCGAGCCATTCTTCCTCCGTGAGGAAAAGCCATCCGCTTCTGGGCGGGCAGAAACCTGAGCTCATCCTCAGCCGCCTTGAGACGGCCAGTGACCTCCTCTACGGACAAGGTAGATATATCTAGCAGTGTTTCAATGGAAAGGACGAGTTGTTTGAACCTTGGACGAGCGATGCGCAGGTACTTCTCCACGACCTTATGGTCGGGCTCGGGGTCGCCTAGTGTGGCCAGTTGAGTGACGATGCCGGTGAGTCGCATGGAGAAGTCCTCCACGGCCTCCCCGTCGCGGAACGCGAGTAGCTCGTACTCACATCGGAGTCTCTGTGCGCTTGTCTTTCGGATGCGGTCATCGCCGATGCGCATCGTCTTAATGCATTCCCACGCGTCCTTCGCCGACTGCTTGGTTGCGAGTGTGGAAATCATCTCGGGCGGCACCGTACTGCAGATGGCGTCAAGCGCCATCCGGTCCTCGTGGAGTTCAACACCTCCGGGATCAATGGCACCCCAGAGACACCTCGCCTGGAGCTTGATCTTCATCAGCAATGACCAGTCGTTGTAGTTCGTCTTGCTAAGCAGCGGGTAGTTCGCCGGACCGCCTCCCTCCTTGACCACGCGGTGTATAACCAGCCCGCGGTCGTTCCCGCCGCTGCCCGAGGCGCGGCTGCCGGAACCTCCAGGAAGAGTGCGCATAGGCGAGGATGATCGTCCTCGTGGCATGAGTACACCCTCAAGCACACGATCACGCATCCAACGCCGGAACCTTGCTCTGATACCACTTGTTAGATTTGACAGTGATCACCAGCGCCGGAGAAAACAAGTTGCTGCTCAAGACTTCACACACACGAACTGGACAAGAACACAGAGGATTTGTGCTGCGATAAAGCTGCAGCTTTTCTGTTCTATTCTCTTCCTTTTTATAAACAACTGAGTAACAAACATGGAAAGAAAACGAGCGTCGGAGCACTCCTCACGTCGTGGCCTGGAACGTGTTCATCCCCACGTCCGCACGACGTTTTCACGTCCGCAAGCTCAGATGCGAGTGTGCGAGCTAATCTCGCCACGCCCTCTACGTGCGCACGGCGTCCACAAAATCTGGAGCCCATGCGTGTGCATGAAACAAACAAATGCATGCAGAGTAAACTAACTCAACTAAACTATGTACAAGGCTTAACTAACAGTCCAGACGGTTCGGCACGGGAGAGGAGGGCTTCGATAGGAGCAACCCCAAGATTTACGCGCTGTCGCAATGCACGCCGAACAAGACGGTGGACATCTGCCGGACTTGCCTTAGCACTATAATTGGGCAGCTGCCGGTAAGATTCAGCGGGAGGACAGGCGGGGGAATGTTTGGGGTATGGTGCAACTTCCAGTACGAGGTGTATCCTTTCTTCTCCGGCCGCCCGCTGCTGCAGCTTCCGGCATTCGTGGAGACGCCGCCTGCTCCTGCGCCACCGGCGACCAAAGGAGGAGGTCAGTTAGACAAAGAGAAATTACTTATAGTCAGTTTTATTGGTTTACTGGTGTGTAATAATGTTTCGTGTGATTGGTTCAAAAAAGAATATATTCATATTGTAAGGAATGCAACTAATTTCTCCTTTTTAGGAACAATTTCTTTTCTGAAACAAATTTCTTGAATGCTAACTAACAGCACTGTCATAAGAAAATGATTCTGTTTTTAGGAACAAGGGGGGAATCCCATTTCCATTTTCTACAAAACGGTAATCAACCAGACAAGAAAATGATCCTTGTACAGCTTACAAATCAATTAACAATAGCGGCCATTTTTCTTTGCTGCTCATGACTGCTGTATAGCGCTTTAGTTGTTATTGAGTTGCTTGACCAGAAAGGACGAAAATTATTGTTAACTGGTGGTATTTTCGTTAAAGTTCTAATTAAGATGTATACCATCTAAAATTGATGGTATTTATTTGCAGGAAAAAAGAGAAATAAGATAGCTGCAGTTCTAGCCATTGTGATGCCTATAATTGCTGCGATACTGGTCATCACCGTAATATGCTTTTGTTCTTGGAGGAGGAGGAGAAGACCAGCAGCACAGCCGTTTCTACCATGTAAGTCCCCTCAACCATTTGAAATTATGAAATAGTATCAACTCAACTTATGAATTAGTTGAATGGCCAGCAGGGAAATGGTGATTCAGTTCATAACATGGACTTTTTTAATCGAATTTCATTCTATTAAATCTTAATACCAAAGTGTGTCCCCAGCTTACAGCGAACCATATTTCCTGAAAAGCTCATTGTCTTACTTTTCATCATTGTGTACTTACCTTCACAGATTCAACTAGTCAAGACGATATTCAAAGCATCGATTCACTTCTTCTTGATCTATCAACACTACGTGTTGCTACAGATGACTTTGCAGAGAGCAAAATGCTTGGTAAAGGAGGGTTCGGTATGGTTTATAAGGTACAAAATCGTGACATATGTAACTTTGTCAGGTAAATTTTTTGTCGAGGAGTAAGTATCTTTCCTTGGATAGGGAGTCCTACCGGAAGGTCAAGAAATAGCGGTGAAAAGGCTCTGTCAGAGTTCCAGACAAGGAATCAGAGAGCTGAAAACTGAACTGGTTCTGGTTGCTAAGCTTCACCACAAGAACCTTGTGCAGCTTATTGGTGTTTGTTTGGAAGAACAAGAGAAAATACTTGTGTATGAATATATGCCCAATAGAAGTCTTGATACCATTCTTTTTGGTATAATTTTCTCACTTGTGATTTTCAAAACAAAAAGTTCTCAGTAGGAGTAGTGCAAGAGCCACTAAAATTTCACTGCAATGATATGTCTTGTTTGAATGGCAGATACAGAGAAAAAACAAGGAGCTAGATTGGGGAAAGTGATTCAAGATTATAAATGGAATTGCTAGAGGCTTACAATATCTTCACGAAGATTCTCAATTCAAGATAGTTCACGGGACCTCAAAGGGAGCAACATTCTATTGGACTTGATTACAACCCTAAGATTTCGACTTGACAGCAAAAGATATTTGGTGGGGATCAATCAGAAGATGTCACTCATCGTATTGCGGAACATAGTAAGTATGGCCAGCATTTCCTATTAAGACAGCAAAGTAGATCAGGTTGTAAAGTTATGTTTTTATCTGGCGGATACATGGCACGGAATCGCCATGCGTGGTCTGTATTCAATCAAGTCGGACGTGTTTAACCGGTGTTTTGGTTTAGAGCTTGTCACGGGAAGAAAAAGCAGTGGCTTATATAATAGCGAGCAAGATTGTAATGCACATAGCTGGTTCGAGACAAGAGTCGATTGGCGTGAAGCGAGAGAAAATTTGGCGTAGTGAGGCTCGGTATGTCTTCGTGTGGCTCAAGTCGAAGGAAGGAGCAGTTCGGATGAAAGAAGAGTAATGCAATGTTGATCGAATGGTGATGAGTAAATAATGTAATAGTGGACAATACTATTCTTTGTAATCCTTTGTCAATTTTACTTTTACGTGAGAACACAGGGGTTAGTGTTGAGTAGGACTATAAGTAGCGCTTGGCGTTGTTTCGAAGGCATGAAAAAGAAATATCTTGAGTTCTTAGTCTCATTTCTTGTTCTTCTTTGTTGTTTCATCCCCATTGCGATTGTGGCTCTACCTCACGCTCCGACGGGGGAAATCGGCGGCAACGGGGTGTGACACTTGGTATCAGAGCAGGGTTCGATCCGTCGTGCTTTGAGTTGTAATTCCAGAAGAGGGTTGGAGGATTTGGATCGAGAAATCGAATCTGAATCTCTCCGCACAAACCTTGGTTTCCCGAATCTGGTTGACTCGACCGACTGATTAGCCACGGCGCCGCAAAAGCCTTCGGTGCAAACCCAGTTGGTGCTGAAAGCAATGGAGGAAAAGGCGGATCATGTGGAGGAGAAGTTGACGCAGATCGCGAAGAGTTTGGACCTTCTGTTCTTCCGGATAGAATCGGTGGAAACAACTCAACGGCAACTGGTGAGTCGTACGGAGATAACTGCATTGGCGGTAGAGGAGGGCTTGAAGGATCGACATCTTCTGGCGGCGCAGATGGATGCTACAGCCCAGGCGGTGACTCGTCTAACGCTGGGAAAAGGTCCGGAGGAAATCGGAAAGGATGAAGGTACGTCAGCGGCAGCGAAGAACCTGGTTACTCCTGCTGCTCCTGAACGTTGGATGAGATCGGAAGGTATGGCCCCCATACTGACTCCCTTGATGCCACCAAGGTGCTCGATAGGAGGTTCCACTGAGGCTGATATGGTGAGACCGAATAGAGAGGGAGGGGGCAATGGCAGACAATATTTACCTAAACTAAATTTCCCTAAGTTTGAAGGAGATAGTCCCAGGTTGTGGAGGGATAAGTGTGTGGAATATTTCCGAATTTTTAACACTCCATAATCTTTATGGGTGGCCGCGGCGACATTGCATATGGAAGGAAACGCTGCAAAATGGCTTCAGATGTATAAGGTCCGAAATGATTTGGGCAATTGGGCGCAATTCATGCAAGCAGTTGAGGAGAAGTTCGGAGCCTTTGATCAAAGGAGGTTGTTGGCTGAATTGGTGGAACTTAAACAAACTGGCACTCTAAATGAGTACAAGACACGTTTTGAAGAGCTGATGTTTGAGTTGACAATGCATAATCCTTATTATGATGAAGAGCTATTTGTTTCTCATTTTGTGAAAGGTTTAAAACCAGAGCTGAGGAGTGCGGTGCAGGGGCAAATTCCGGAAACGGTGGACAGGGCTGCTCTGTTAGCCAGTGTGCAACAGGATATCTCTGATCGTAACAAATTGTATAAACCTCGTTATGGTCCGGCTAAGGAGAATGCGGTACCCGGCAAAATGGAACCTATGATGAACCAAGCTAAATTTGGCCAGGGTGAGTTGTGGAAGGCCAGGCAAATTCGTGAGTACAGACGAGCCAATGGGTTATGTTTCCAGTGTGGGGAAAAATATGAGCCAAACCACCATTTGCAATGTAAGAAAAAGTTGCCTGCCCAGCTGCAAGCAATAACTGTGGCGGAGACTGAAGAAGAATTGTTGTCTGATGAGGTGCTAGATTTGCTGGAAACTTCAGAGTTACAACCGGATGCCTATCAATTGTCCCTCAATGCTATATCTGGAGTGGAAGAGACAAAGAGTCTGCGTTTTCTGGCTCTGGTGCAAAAGCAGGTGATGCTGATTCTGTTGGATTCTGGGAGCTCGCATAGTTTTATTCATGAAGGATTCATCCGGAAGTTAGGACTGAAGCCACAGAACATCCAACCATTGGAGGTCACGGTTGCTAATGGGGATAAGTTGATCTGTACTCAGTGGATCCCTAAACTGGAATGGTGGATGCAGGGGCATACATTCCAAGCTGACTTGCGGATATTGGACCTGGGTGCGTATGATGTGATTCTGGGCATGGACTGGTTGCAAAGGCATAGTCCTATGAGGTGTGATTGGAAAAACAAGTTTGTGGAGTTCTGCATAATGGTAAGGAAGTCCGTTTGCAAGGCATCACTTGAGGAAAAACATCTTTGCGGATGAAGATGATGATGTTGAGCAATTTGGGAAAATGGACCAAGGGGAATGATATATTGGCTATGGTGGTCATAGAGGATGAGAGGGAAGCAGAAGAAATTCATATTGAACCGGCGGTAGCGGCTCTACTTGAACAATACAAAGAGGTGTTTGAGGAACCCAAGGGTTTACCTCCAAGGAGGGACTATGATCACTCTATTCACCTGCTGCCTGGGACAGTGCCGGTAAACTCCCGACCGTACAGATACTCGCCTTTGCATAAGAATGAGATTGAAAGACAAGTTACAGACATGTTGCATGCTGGAATTATATCATCGAGCATGAGTCCATTTGCCTCTCCAGTGCTTTTGGTGCAAAAAAAAGATGGGTCTTGGCGATTTTGCGTTGATTACAGGCGTTTAAATGATCTTACGGTGAAGAACAAGTTTCCCATGCCTGTTATAGATGAGCTGTTGGATGAGTTGGCGGGAACACAATTCTTTTCCAAGTTGGATTTGCGAGCCGGTTACCATCAAATACGGATGAAGGAAGAAGATGAAATGAAGACCGCCTTCAAAACTCATCATGGGCATTACCAGTTTAAGGTCATGCCCTTTGGGCTTACCAACGCCCCCGCCACTTTTCAGTGTGTGATGAATGCGACATTGGCTCCATATCTTCGGAAGTTTGTCTTAGTCTTTATAGACGACATTCTCATCTATAGTTCCAGTCTGGAGCAGCATCTGGCACACTTGAAGATTGTTTTGCAGACCCTCTTGGACCATCAGTTTTATGTGAAGAAATCAAAGTGCTCTTTCGCCCAGCATCAGATCGAGTATTTGGGACACGTGATCTCGGATCAAGGGGTGACCACAGACCCACACAAGACTCAGGTTATGCTTGCTTGGCCTAAACCCCAGTCGGTGACTGAACTGCGTGGCTTTTTGGGTTTGACTGGATATTATAGGAAATTCGTGCGCAATTATGGTATTATTGCTCGGCCTCTTACTGATATGTTGAAGAGGAAGTCATTTGAATGGAGCGAGCAATCAGAGGCAGCGTTTCGGCAATTGAAAGAGGCCATGGCCACTACTCCAGTCCTCAAGATTCCGGACTTTGAACAGAGTTTTGAAATTGAGACGGATGCATGCGACAGTGGGGTTGGAGCGGTCCTGTTGCAACAAGAGCATCCCGTGGCATATTTTAGTAAAGCTCTCAGCAAGAAACATCAAACATTGTCCATCTATGAAAAGGAATTTCTCGCTCTTATGCTGGCAGTCGAAAGATGGCGTGCATATCTACAGCCTCGAGAATTTGTGATCCGAACGGATCATAAGAGCCTCTGTTATCTTGAAGAGCAACATTTACACTCTGAGATGCAACGTAAAGCTATGACGCGATTGATGGGTTTAAGATTCCGGATAGTGTACAAAAAGGGCAAGGAAAACACAGTGGCGGATGCTTTGTCTCGGGTTGGTCGATTCTTGTCTACGCAATTTACCAATTTGTTCAACCATTGTGGAGTGCGAAGTCTTGAACTCTTATACTCTGATTGGTTGCTCAGCAGCGTCTTATCCAGCTCGCCATCTGCAGTCCTGATGAGCAGGGATTTGTCTTACAACAGGGTTTGATTTATCACAAAGGGCGCATATGGATTGGGAGTAATTCGGCATTGCAAACTAAACTCATCTCAGCTTTTCATAGTAGCGCCATTGGAGGGCACTCCGGAATCCAGGCCACTTACCAACGCATTAAAAGGCTGTTTTCTTGGGCTGGCATTAAGCAGGATGTGGAGGCTTTCGTGAAACAATGTCTTATCTGCCAGCAAGCCAAAAATGAGCGTTCCCGACCAGCCGGTCTTCTTCAACCGTTGCCGATTCCGGATGCGGCATGGCAGGATCTTACAATGGACTTCACCGAAGGTCTTCCTGTCTCTGATGGCTACAATGTGATACTCGTCGTGGTGGATCGGTTTTCGAAGTATGCTCACTTCATCGCTGTTCGCCATCCTTTCACAGCACCAGGCATCGCCAAGTTATTTCTGGAAAACGTGGTGAAACTGCATGGTATGCCCCGAACCATTACTTCTGATAGAGATAAAGTATTCACAAGTTTTTTTTGGAAGGAACTATTTCGCATGTTGGACACTAAGTTGCAATATAGCACTGCTTACCACCCCCAAACCGATGGGCAAAGCGAGAGGGTGAATCAATGTTTGGAGATGTACTTAAGATGTGCTGTTCATGAGGTGCCCAAGAAGTGGAAGAGTTGGTTGGCTCTTGCTGAGTTGTGGTATAATACAAATTTTCATACGGCATTGGGATGTTCTCCTTTTAAGGTGTTGTATGGGACTGATCCTTGCTATGGTGCTGTTCCCCAAGTGTATGAGGGTGAGATTAAAGAAGTGGGTGATATCCTTCGTGAGCGACACATGTACAATGATCTGGTCAAACAACACCTTGCTAGAGCTCAAAACCGTATGAAATTGCAAGCCGACAAGAACAGGCAGGAGCGGCAGTTTCAAGTTGGAGATATGGTGCTGCTGAAACTTCAGCCTTATGCTCAGTCCTCACTTGTCAATAGACCCTATCCCAAATTGTCTTACAAATTTTTTGGACCCTACTCAGTGGTGGAAAAGATTGGACAGGTAGCTTACAGATTGGATCTTCCGAGTGACTGTCAAATTCATCCGGTTTTTCACATTTCTCAGTTGAAGCCATATACACCCAACTACACCCCTGTGTTCACTACTCTTCCTAAGATGGCTGAACTGGACTCCGGTTTACCTCAGCCGGAGCAGATTCTGGAAAGGAGGTTGGTAAAAAAAGGAAATGCAGCAATAGCCCAGGGCTTGATTAAATGGACCGGGATTCCAGTGGAGGCGGCTATGTGGGAGGATCTCTCAGTGTTGCGCACCAGATTTCCTTGTGCCCTTGCTTGGGGACAAGCAGGTTCTGATGGGGGGGAAATTGTAATGCCTGTAGCTGGTTCAGACAAGAGTCAGTTGGCGTGAAGCAGAGAAGCTGGCGTAGCAGAGAGCTCGGTATGTCTTTCGTGTGGCTCAAGTCGAAGGAAGGAACGGTTCAGATGAAAGAAGAGTAATGCAATGTTGATCAAATGGTGATGAGTAAATAATGTAATAGTGGACAATACTATTCACTGTAATCCTTTGTCAATTTTACTTTTACACGTGAGAACCTGGGGTTAGTGTTGAGGCGGACTATAAGTAGCCGCAGCGTTGTTTCCAGAAGGCATGAAAAAGAAATATACTGAGTTCTTCGTCTCATTTCTTGTTCTTCTTTGTTGTTTCATCCCCATTGACGATTGTGGCTCTACCTCACGCTCCGACGGGGGAAATCGGCGGCAACGGGGTGTGACAAAGATGTCGATCTCTTGAATCTCGTGAGTACTTGAATATTGTTCATAAACTCTACAAGCAGCCAATTTCTCACAGCAATATGTGAATAATCGACCAATTTGGTGCAGGTATGGGAGCACTGGACCAGGGGAAATGTCATCGAGTTGATCGATCCATCCTTGGGCAGCCATCCCCCCATCGACCAGATGCTGAAGTGCATCCACATAGCCCTCTCGTGTGTGCAGAAAAAACCTGCGAATAGGCCGATGATGTCGTCGGTGAATATCATGTTTAGCAGTCAGACTGTCCGTCTCCCATCTCTGTCCAGGCCAGCCTACTGCATCCAGGAGGTTAGTGCCAGTGACAGCTCAAATGTGTATTTAGAACCGTATCCTGCGGACAGAGGCCACTGAGGTGAAATTATTCTTTCCACCCAAAATCTATGAATTTTTTTAAAAAAATAATATATTTTTTAAAAAAAATTACAGAAATAATATGTCGAAAAAAAAATTACAGAAATACCCAATAGTCGCAATTTGGAATTGACATACATCTCTGCATAATTCAATTTACCTTGAGAGATCGATCGCAATTTCAAATTGCAGCCAGTGACTAATCATGATTCCTCTCATCATAAATTGGAATTGTGACTCGGATCAATTGAATTTTGAAAAATTTTGTGATAATTGATTCGATAATTTTTTACTAATTCATTGATTTAGAATTTGCAAAAAAATATATCTAATCATCGATAAATATTATAAGATATTGAATGAGGAAATTAGATGGAATTTTTTTAAATAATATATTTTGTAAAAAAATTATAGAAATATCGTCGAAAAAAAAATTACGAAATACCCAATAGTCGCAATTCCAAATTGACATACATCTCTGTCCCAATAGTCGCAGTTCTATCGCAAATTGGAATTGCGACTCAAATCAATTGAATTTTTTAAAAATTTTGTAATAATCCAATTAGATGATTTTTTTACTAATTCATTTATTTAGAATTTGCAAAAAAAATATATCTAATCCTCGATAAATATTATAAGATATTGGACGAGGACAATTAGATGTGTATTATTTTTGTTTTGCTATCGATAAATATGAAAAGCAATATGCCTAGTGTTAACGTAAGTAACACTGGACTGCATCAGCATTCCTATATAGAAAGCATTGTTTTAGAAAATGCGGCATGTCGTAAGAGAATGAAGGTGCTACTGGATTGAAGATGCTGCAAACACCAATCTACTTATTTGAAGATGAATGTTTTTTCTGGCATTTAGTTAGAACCAGTGAGCATTTGATAGTTTAGTTTCATGGTCCGATGGTACTTTACCTAAATGGAAGGCTTGTGTCCAGTGATGAGGGCAACTTATGAAATATAATGTATGTACATAAGAAATGTTTAACTCTATATATTTATTTGACATATTTGAGATTTACCATCATACAATTTTCAATGTAGATTTAAGATGTGACGATGATGCCCCATTTGTTTATTTTGATACGATCTATTTTCCTCTATACTAATTTTTTGTGAAGGGCTCCAAGAGTATGATGCGAGTGATAGGATTACAAACTTGAAGTCACAAAGCGTTATCCTTGGTTGTTATTATAAGGCCTTACGAGCATTGCGATGAAAGTTATTATGATTGTAGTCGAAGTTGTTATATTTGCAATCAAGTTGACGATATGAGCATTGCGTCAAAGTTTCCATGTTCTATGTGAGTGCGATATTTCATTGCCGCTCGGATATCACAAAAGCGAGGGTGGGAGATGGAGATTACAGAGAAGCGATTCTAAAATGAGAAGTTACTGAGGAAAATGAGGTAGGACATACTCTTTATTACAACTTAAAACTAGAAGGAGCATAACTTCACATCTACTGAGTGCATTAAGGCCACTTCCCCTTCGCCTATGCCTATGGTGGGGCTTCTCGGCTGCGTGCCCTCTCTCTTCTCTCTCTCTCGGCCTCCTTCTCCTCCGCATCCTTCCTCGTGCCTCCTCGCGTCGGCGTCCACTTTGCTCTTGAAGCTGCCGCTGAACTCCTCATCGGTTGACTTGATCGAGGAGCCTTTGGTCTTGGGATCTATCTCCTTGTCAAACCCTTGCTCAAATTCACGCAGTGGTGGAAGTATTGCCTGAAACATATATTAGCAAAGTGTCATGTAGAAATATTACAAAACATGTATGATTGTTCGGTGGCGCATTCTCGAGGCTCTTCTCCGTGGTCGAAGGCGTGGTTGCGGCACATCAATACCTCCTCTTCCAAGTTGTGACTTCCCAAGGCGGACAAGCTGCAAGGATCTCACACAAACACATCGGTGGGGCGGCCCCATGAGGTGCGAAGAGGTCTGATGCAGCGATGTTCTTGCGGCGGTCGAAATACCTCCCTCTTCCTTTACTTTCCCCTTCCCCTTAGCACTTGCACGCCTCGACATTCTTTTGTCCCTCTCTTTTTTTCTCTTCTCCTTCCCTTTACTCTTGGTCTCGCTCGATGACAAGGAAGGCAGACGGGTGGTATAAAGGGCAGGTGTGGAGTATATGGACCCCGGGTATCTGCATGGCAGGCCGCTATACGTAACAAGGAAACCCCGAAGATGGAAATCAATCTTGATTAGGTGGGATATGATTGTAATCCTGTTTGTTGCCATACTCGACGGATAAGGAAAGAGATATAATCTCCACTTTGTAATCAATTAGGACTCTCCTTTGTAACCGTACCCCTCTGCTATATAAAGGGGGTAAGGTAGCGTCAGGAGGGGAGAAGAAGAATATACTGAGCAATAAGCTAGACATACAAATAATCCCATAGCACAGGACTAGGGTATTATCTCCTTCACGAGAGCCCGAACCTGTATACATCCGGTGTCTTGTGCTACCATCGAGTTTGGATCCAGCACCTAGCCCCCTTTTGATTGTTGCCGACAACAAACGTCGACAGTTGGCGCGCCAGGTAGGGGATGCGTCAAGATCAATCTCATCGAGCCCGATGGCCACCATCAACAGAATTGCCAGAACAATAGATCAATCACAAAAAAAATCAGATCGGATCAACACTGTTCATCGTCATCCGATTGGATCGGATCGGGCCGGCTTCCTCGCTCGTCGCTGCAGCGCCGTTGCCGCCCCTCGTCGCGCCGCCTGACGCATCGCCGCCGTCCAGTCGGCCTTCTCGCCAGTTTCTTCGTCACATCGCGCGTTGCTCGCCGGTCTTCTTTGTCGCATGACTCGGACGTCCGGTCAGCCCGTTGTGCCATCGACGGTCTTCTCCATCGCGTGGATCCGCGGCTATCTCTGGTTGCGGTGTTTTCCGAGGCCGTCAGTTCATCGCGCCTGTCACCAGCACAATCTTCGTCGAACCGCCGATGCAGTCAGCTCCTCACCGCATCACCGCCCATCCGCTTGGCCGACTCCCTCGGTGCGCTCCAGCCAACACGCGCGTCTTCCTCGCGTGCTATCATCGCGCCTCGGATCGCCTCGGCCGCACTTATTCGGCGCCTTTCTTTGGTCGCGCCCGTCGTCATCAACACTGATGTTGGGAATCGCTCATCCACTTCACCGCAGAAAACAATAAGCACTTCGATTCTCCTGTCTGGACTCCAACATAATCTTGGCCCATGAAGAAAGCTATCCTCGGAAGTCTCTTGACTAGAAGTGCTTGCTCTCGTAGACAACTTCGTATGAAAAATTGTTCTTGTTGCTTGCTTGTCAGGACTTGAACTGCTCATGAACCCCAAAGCCCAAGCCACGTGAACAAGCACGGAGGCGACTTTTGACGAATTTCTTTTCTCGTGAGTTGTGAAGACTTAGCGAGTGCATCTAAAATAGAAGGACAAAGCGGAAGAGTGAGAACACAGTTGCGATAGCGAGACATGATCGCTTCGAACCACGCTGCGGCTTGACCACGAGCCGCGCTGCGCCCGGCGCCACCTTGCCGACGACCACGAGCCACGCTGAGCCGGCGCCATCTGCGGCGACCACGAGCCCGCTGCGCCCAGCGTCACGCCGGCGCGACCACGAGCCGCGCTGAGCCCGGCGCCACCGGCCGCGGCCAGAGCCTACGCTGCGCCACGAGCCCGCTGCGCCCGGCGCCACCCGGCACGATCACGAGCCTCGCTGCGCCAGTGCCACCGCCGGCACGGCCACGACCCGCGATCCCCGGCGCCACCCGGCACGGCCAAACCTCGCTGCGCCCTAAGCGCCAATTTCGCCGCGACTCACGAGCTCACGCTGCGCCCGACGCCATCTTGGCGCGGCCACGAGCTTACGCTGCGCCCGGCGCCACCTTGCGCGATCACGAGCCACGCACGCACCACGAGCAGGGCGACCGATCGTCGGACAACACATGGAGCATAAAGCAGCTAAATCGCTTTTACTCAATTATGTCATTATGAATAAAATTGTTGGCTTTCTTGACTTGCTACTTAGTTGATCCACAACTAAGCGATGAAGTCGGGGCTACACTAATAGTGTCTTGCGCACATCTTTTCGAGTTGTATTTTTCTTCTTTTATACGATTGCAAATGAATCCGAGTGCATTAATTCGAGTTGTGAAGCTCGACCCCATGAGCAGCGAACTTTAGTCACCCAAAGCGTGCACAGGAAAAAGAGCCATGAGCCAGACTCAGGCGGCTCGGGGGCTAGACTAGTCGGGCGAGTGCTTAAACAAAAGAGTCAAACCACTCGGATGAATTCAAAATAAATAAGGAAAAGGAGTAAAAAACTCTAAAGTTATATATAAACCGGTCGGACATCACATCAAGGTGAATTGTTTTTACATGGCCTAAGTTCTTCATATATATGATTTGAGGCTACTAAATTTGGATCTGCGGCGTGTGGGCCAACACTTCAAGCACGACATCGACAACTTTAGCGACGAATGAATTTAAAGGGGCGGTGAATTTAGCCTTGGCGGAAAAAGCGTTTTGACTTCTGCGTGTCGTTTGGGATACGGTGTGCTAAGATGAGCCATTGTCGATATTTCAATAATTGGGTTGGGTACCACTTAGAAAGTTTAAGCGTGGAGCTCTATTGAGTCCTTCACGATCTCTTTGCCTACAACAAGGCACTTTCGGTGGAAAGAAAACGGTCGGAAGTGCATCAGAAGCTGAAGCATTGGCGTGAAGCATGACTTCGGTTGAAGGCTGCGACGGAAAGCGACAACTTCGATCATAAAGCACTTTCGGGGCTACTATGGAGTATATGGACCCGGTATCGCATGGCGGGCCACTATCGTAACAAAACCACGAAGATGAAATCAATCTTGATTAGGTGGGATATGATTGTAATCACATTTGTTGCCATACTCGACGGATAAGGAAAGAGATATAATCTCCACCTTGTAATCAATTAGGACTCTCCTTTGTAAGTACCCTACGCTATATAAAGAAGTGCGGTAGCGTCGAGAGGGAGAAGAAGAATATCTTGAGCAATAAGCTAGACACATAAATAATCCCATAGCGGGACTAGGGTATTATCTCCTTAGCGAGCAGAACACATGTATACATCCGGTGTCTTGTGCTACCATCGAGTTTGGATCGGCGTCTAGCCCCTTTTGATTATTCGCGACAACAAGCGTCGGCGAGTATCACCCTTATATAGGGTTGGGTCTTGTTGCATCGTAGTCCACCAACAACAGAGTTATTATGTAGCGTCGTGATGTCACATCAATCGAAAAAGGTGATACCGGCGTCTTTGTCATCGCATATGCCAAAGGCGATAGCGCGTCTTTGTCACATTAGTCGACAAAAGGAGAAGCGTCTTTGTCATCGTCTTGCCAAAAGGCGATAGCGTCTTTGTCACATAACTCGACAAAGCGAAAAAAGCGGCCGCGGTGTTGTCACTTCACTTTAAGGTCTAGTCTTTGGATATTTTAATACAAAGGCGATAACAATCAATTATATGGAAAACATTTGGGATGAAAGCCAAATATCACGGGAATAGCTTGAAAACACTCATAGAGCCATCCCCAACTAATGCATAAAGAATGGTTAAAATATCCATAAAGTGCGATGCATAAACTAAAGCCAAAACAACTCGTGTAAAAGCAAATTTTGAGGGAATTGATTTAGAAACGCACTTTAGTATATGGACAACCAAGTTATAGAAAAGTATCCAAATTTCGACTTGCTTATCATGTAAAACCGATAGCACAAGCACCTAGCGATAATGTTCTTTGGGGTCGTATTATATGAATATTTGAATTTACAAGCTTTACGAAAGTACACGCAACACAGGAATCACCATATAATCATGTAGTAGCAACCAAGAACCATAGATTTCGAGCGAACAAATTGGATGGTGATATCGTAATAGAACATAACGTAAGGAAATAAAGTACCATACATGAATTTGCTACATAATGTGAGAAAGAAATTATGTACAACACATCTAGTCTGAAAAACACCTAACTCGACTCTATCGGTGCTACTCCTCGGGTGGTCCCGGGCTTCCTCTGGCGCTATACATGCCCGGAGAGTCGTCGGTGGTCGGGGCACATCACGGGTACTCCTAACAGGTCGTCTTGGTCTTTGGAGGATGTGCGAACATCGTCTTGACGAATTGGCTCGGACGGGCGCATCGGCAAGTTGCGAGGGCCAAGGACCGCGCCCGTCGAATTCTTTAGTAAGGATCTCTGAAGAAGTCAAGTCGGCGTCGCCAGTGGAAGAACTTAGCGAGTACTCGCTCTGCTCTGATCTTGGATAAATTTATTGTTGATAAAGTTTTCTTGTTAGTACATTACATAACATTAAGATCATAAGCGATGAAAAAAACGGTAGCGGTATACTGCAGTCATAAGGCGTCTGGTCGCGGAGGCGCCAACCAGATCCCAGGGGCGTGAGGAGGGCGCGTGCATCGTGGTGTGGGGCTGTGGCTGCGCGTGGCGTGTCGACCCATCTGTGGAGGCACGCCGTGAAATTTGGGCGATGCGGATGACCCTCTGGCGTACCACCGCTGCGCGCCCCTCTGAGCACCTCCATCGCGACCTCGACCCTATCCCCTGGCCTACTCATGCCAGCGGTCGTCCACCTCGTCTATGGTCTCCCTAGCAAGGTCGCTCTCTGCACGCAATTGAAATGCCACTTGGTTCGTACAATTCTGATGGCGATACATTGCAAGGATTGTGGAAGAAATCTTGACCGTCGGTGAAAATTTGAGTCCATTTGGGTGGGGTAGGTGTCATAGCGGAGGCTCGTGCCTCGGAGGTGAGTCAGCAGCGCACAACCGAGCAGCGTGTGCGTGGTGCGTACCACCGGATGTACTCGTCGTACATCTTGCGGGGTCGTATGGGGCATCCTCCTCGTGAGCGTCCGCCAGCGCTGCGCCCGCTTTGAGCATGAGGATCATCGTGCCGCCCATTAAGCGGCACAATGTACCCTGCGTGTGACCTGCATGAGAACATGAGCAATGGCGTTAGTACCACAAACATGAAAAAAAGCAAGCTGAAATAGACATGGAAGAGCACTTACATGTGCGCGAGGTGGGACCACCTCACCGGTGAGACGAGGAAGACTGGCGGAGGCGAGCGCCTCATCACGCGGTGCCTGACGTGCGTCTCGGCGTACCGTCGAAAACAAGGTGGCGCCGTGTGAACCAAAAGCGGCGTCACGGGTGCCTTTGCAAGAGAGGCGTGAGGTGCTCGTGCCGCTACCGCTTGGGGAGGTAAGGTCGCCGGATAGCGCGATCATCTGTTTGGTCGAACATCGCTCACGTGCTCGAAGTGCAGGCGTGTGGCGTCCTGAGCGTACATCGGCTACCAAAAAAGTAATGGTAAAGTTAGAAAATAATTTGAAAATAATTGTAATAATTGCATAAGAGAAAATAATTTGAAAATAATTGTAATAATTGCATAACTCATGGTAAAGATTATTTTACTAACCCGTCGGTGGCACCACAACATCCCCATGGTAGGACGGTCGATGTCATCCCCGAGGGCGCGGTAGAACTCAGCTCCGTAGGGTCCCGGATCGATGTCGCGGCGGCGGATCTGAAACCTCTCAAAAGGCGGCAAGTTGAAGTAGGAGAGGACAACCCGTGAGAATAGACCACTCCCCCGGCGACAACGTCGCAAAAGGCCCCGATGCGTCGCGACCCGGCCTGGTAGGTCCCCACGCTAGCTGCGGGATCTCCTCGATCTCGGCGTCTGCGATCGACCTCGCGTATTGGATCAAGTGCTTGTCGACGGTGTCTCCGTGGGTGGAGCTGAACAGAACCCAGCCGAACAGCCACAACAAGTACACCTCGAAGTGGCGACTGACAACGTACTCCCCTGCTCCGGGTGCCATCCTCTCGGGCTACAAAAAAAAGTAATGGTCAGTTTCACAACTTTAAGACATAATGAAATAAAATTTACATAAAGTTAATATCACTTACGTAAAACTGTATCAGCCACTTCTGCGTCGGACCGTGCTTAGAAGTGAAAGGTGTGTAGTCCTTTGTCGGTGGCGGCACATCCACGAAAGCAGGTTAGGAGCTCCGCCGCCACTCCGGTGGGCGTCCTCGAGCACTACGCGTCCCGGTGCAAGGTAGGCCAGCGGTAGAGTCCGTCCTCTAGTGTAGGCGCCATCTCACCGCACGGGAGGTGAAAGGTGTGCGTCTCCGGGCGCCAGCGATCTACCAAAGCGGTAAGCAAGCTCCTGTCGTATGGGAACCTCCTAGAGGCATCGCGCCCATTCTCAGCATCTACCGCAGTCGCCTCCACCATCCATGCTATGGGCAGTAGCCCTGCAGCTCTCAGCCTGTAGGAAGACATTTTCACAACTATTAGTTCAAATGAACAAGATTTAGTAAGGGGAGTCTGCGAAAAGTGGACGAACCTGGGAACCCATCGGGGGTTGACCCGCCATGCCTTTATCGGGGTCTGCAAGTGAAGGGCACTCAGCTCGAGCGGTGCCTCCCGTCTGGAGGTGGCAAGGTGGTGGCGACTCGATGGTCGCGTCGACCTTTGGGTCCGACAACTCGTACTCCATCGCCATACCTGCAATTGAATAAAACAATATTAGTACAAAATTAAATGAACAATTAAACTGATGCAGTGATTACAAATAGAATTTGAATACAAGCTACCACACTTTATAGTCCAAAAACGCTAACAACTGGAATGCGATAATGACACATCCAACGAACATACAAATTCGAACCAAATAGAATTCGTTAATAATACACCCAACAAATAGAATTCGGTAATAATACACCCAACAAATAGAATTCGGTAATAATACAGGCATTACACATCATATGACCATACATGCATTACAAATATGAATTCAACATATCACATTGACATGCGACCTAACAATTATATACGTGGAGCCCGTACAACAATTTCACGACCTCTGAACTATTGGGCAATACTTGAAAGAGTGTCCCATCTCTTTACAAATGGAGCATTTCTTCGTGCGATGCCCGCTTTCTGCAGCGTCCATGTCATTCCTTATCGTCTTGTTTGTGCGTCGCCCTCGCCCTTGAGCTTTCTGACATCGAGGAACCCATGTATCCTCCCATCTCGATGCTCCGTGAACAAACCCACCACTCGAAAGTGTATATTTCTCCGCTCCAAGTTGCCGCCACCACTTCTTTCTTGAAAAAGCTGCGACAAGAATATACCTAGGTCCATCTGATTGTCGAACCACGCAACCATTACGTGCGAGCATGGCATCTTGACGTGTGAGCTTATTGCGGTGCATACACATATTTGCCGATGTAGAATGCATTCGTGAGCAACTTTATCTTTGGTTAGTCCCACATCACCTTTTTCTTTGCATAGTACCTCGAAGCAAGCTCCCTCGTACCCATTTTCAATGCTCTATGCATCTCCCCTTCTTCCCTTTCTCCTCCATGTGCGTCTGAGATCACCTCCAGTATTTCACATCAGGATTACTCATGCGGGCTATCGCCCTAGCATGACGATCCTACAAAGTGCCATAACACCATGAAGAACACCTCCACTATAACAACAAGAGGAAGGGGTCTCAGTCCTCGCATGACCCAGTTGTAAACCTCAGCCAAGTTAGTCGTCATAACCCCATACAGGGAACCATCGGTGTCGTAAAGTAATGCCCATTTCTGCCTAGGCTCATGCTCTATCCATTCGGAGAAGCATTTCGTCGATCTTCCATTCCTCTGGACCAAGTGCGAAGGGTCCGTGGGTAACACTTCCAGTGCTACTGGGGCTTCCTCCGTGCTAGGAATCGGCCTCTTCGTTGCCTCTGCGGTATGCCTCGATGTTAGCTCGTCCAACTTCTTCTATAGTGCATCAAACTTTCTCTGTTGGGTCTGGTCGCACAACCTCTTAAAAAGCTTCGTAAGGTCCTTGTTCTTAAACTGCTTGTAGAAGTTAGCACCCATGTGCCGTTTGCACTATCTACTTCTCATATCAGGCCATGGATGTGTTTCTTCTGCACCTTTCTGCAACTGCACGACCGCCTTCAACAGCCCGGGGTGCCGATCGTGTATAACACAAACTCCAGGGCGCTGATCCACAACCCCAGCTTTCACGTTCCTCAGAAACCAGAGCCAGCTTTCTGTGTTCTCACCCTCCACGAATGCAAGCGCTACTGGAAGAACCTGATTGTTGCCATCAACTCCTATGGCAGTCAATATCTGACCTTTATACTTCCCAGTCAAGAATGTCCCATCAACACATAACAACGGACGGCAATGCTGAGCAGCGTTGACACATGCAAAAGCAAAGAATGCCCATTGAAGTACCATCTTCGGCGAAAAGTGCGAGGGCGCTCACAATATCGACATAAGTTCGAGTTTCTTTCCTTGATCACCTCAAGCATACGGTAGGTTTTGATCTGAGTTTTGAATGTACCAAATCTAGTTTCCAAAGCCTACCTTCGCTCTCCATGCTTTGGCATAGCTTATAGTGTCTTGAAACCTCTGCTCTATTGCAAGTATGATGGCACGTGGCTCTAAATCCAAGTTGCCCACAATCTCCCCATACATTGCATTTGCAACAAAACACGAAGATATGATTCTATGTGATTAGGCGGACTCAAAAGTAAGCATGCGTGTGTGGGGCGACTATAAAACACTTCAAGCGGTATCTCATTTAGGCTGAATGCGCATGCACCGCCATTGGCAACCCTCCATTTGGCATCGACATCATCGTCCGCTAGTCGACTTTGCAACCTTAAAGGTTCTCTGACGACCTTGCCCATCTTCATCCTTTGCTTCTGAACCTCACTCTTATTCTTGTAAATAGCACCTTGCCTCACCTCATTCCTATCTGACTGTCACGGGAAGTGTTCACCCTCATTGACCACCAATCTATCAAAGCGACATGCATCCCACTCCGTAGAAATGCTCTTCGTAAATCGTGTCGTTACTCAAATTGTCATACTCTGGCTCTCGCCTCCATTGCATCAACTAACGATTCAATGTTTTCTCCCTCGTCTGCCTGCATACTGTGGTTCTGAACATCTGGATTTGGAACATCAGTTTCCTCATCTCGCATACCTTCGGTTCGGCTACTCTCCCCAACTTCCTCTAGTTCATCACCACCAGCCTCCTCCTACATCGTATGGTCAGTATTGGTTTTCTCAAATGTTTGCGCCAACAACACTAATGGCCAACCATTTTCAGTTGCCAATCTTATGTACGAGCTCCAGAACTTCGGCCCCTTCGGTTCTACTAACTCCCAATCGTGTAATCCGTCTCAGAGACCCCACTCCGTGCGACCGGATCATGTAATTTCCTATCCAAGGAGAACATGTTGTACAACCATCTGTTAACCGTGCCCCAAGAACGCTCACCAGCAAGTGACAGGCCAGCCATAACACTTGAAAAATGACTAAGTTCCACCCCTTGTGCACCTATCTGCAGAACCCCTTCTCCGTAGTGTATTTTAAATTCTACTCATTCGTCCATACCTATCAAACATTTCATTGATTTTTAATGATGTCACGATAAAACGCTACTACATTTCAACTCTTAGTCTACTCATACGACGATATACTCTACACCCGGTATTACAACAGGTAATATCGTTTTGTTCTATGATAAATATTTTTGCTATTGCGCAGGTTGGCTGACGTCGCACCGATACTCTTAACCTACCACGTGCCGAGAGAGCTTGTGCGGGTTTTGGGAACACACGACACAATCCCCGTATACTAGCTACTAAATAATTAAAACTCTACACAATCCGATCGCTAAATCGTGAATTTAAATAAACTACTGCTAACCTTGCAAAATTCAAAATCACTAAATCGCTTTTTTATAAAACTAGTAATACAACCGAAATCTCGTATACTACCTACTAAATAATTAAAATTCTACACAATCCAATCGCTAAATCGTAAATTTAAATAAACTACTGCTAACTCTGCTAAATTCAAAATCACTAAATCATTTTTTTTATAAAACTAGTAATACAACCGAACTAAACTATTGCTAACCTAATTCATAATACAATTTTTCCTAATTTCTAATCTGAGTTCAACGCTATATTTCAACCCTAGTTTGATCACTACAATGAATATTACAAAAAAACTAGTAATTCAATTTTATTAAACGCTATATTTCAACGCTATATTTAAACTACTTTGATCACTACGCCGAACTAAACTAGTTTATTATTTCAACGCTATATTTCAACCCTAATTTAATCAATACCGAACTAAACTAGTAATACAATTTTTTCTCATCCTAATTTGATCACTAGAATGAACATTACAAAAAATTGACAACAAATTTTACTTCAACCGCGATGAAATCCTCTTCTTCCTCTCCTTCCTCCTCTCCTTCCTCTCCTCCTCTCCCTTCTCTTCATCCTCCTCCTCCTCCTCTCCTCTCCCTTCTCTTTTTTCCGGCAGCGCTCTCTCTCTTTTTCCTCCGTGGCCGAAGCAACTTGAGTAGGAAGAATGAGGTAGAAAGGCCTCGGGCGCGATGGGTAAAGGCCTCTATCGCAATTCCAAATTGCGACAGAGAGGTTGCGACAGACTAACGGTTATGTCGCAATTCCAAACTGCGACAGACTGTTTGTATCAATTTGGAAGTGCGACTGTGGGGTATTTCTGTAATTTTTTTTGACATATTATTTCTGTAATTTTTTTTAAAAATATATTATTTAAAAAAAATTCCAAAATCTATCCGTTCCTCCCGCACCCACGACCAGCAATGGCGTTTCATCTTACCGCGTATACCACATCGTACAGTGCCGGAATGGAAAATTTTGGAAGTCTATAAAAGTTTAGCTACTAGTTTTGAAAAAATAATCTATTTTCGTAACGTTTATCATGATAGAGTTGTACTGCTCCTTTATGACTCATCGCCATGGAGTTCAGGTAGTTAACCGTTTGCGTGGAAACTGGATTGGCCGGTGACACTTGTTTGGCTCACAGGATGTAGTGCCTGTGCAAATTAGGAATGGTTAAGAAAGGCTCCCAGATTGATCACACAGGGCGCAAAGATTATTCTAGACTAGGCATATTCAAGACTGGGCAAACAAAAGATTCTAGGTTGGCACAGAGGCAGGGCCCAAGACTTGACCAGGCACTCAGGCCTACAACAATGGCAGACCTGAGAGCTTCGGTTTGTACCCAAGCCCAAATGAGCCCAATATCTTCCAATAATCAGCTTTCAGGCCCGAACAAGTCTCGTCCTCGCAGCACAGTCCTCGCAGCACAGCCAAGCGTGGGCCTGCCAGCCCGCTGTACCGCCGAACGCAGGCGTGGCCCGTGCGCACCCAGCGCTGTTCCATGGCTGACCCCGACGAGCACACGCATTCGATAAGAAGGCGATGGGTTAAGCGTATGTCAGTCCGCCACAAAAAATCGTCTCGCGCTGTTTATTCCAATTGGTCATGGTCGTGTGACTTCACTAGGGGTGTAATCGGATCGAATAATTCTCGACCGACCGGATGTGTTCAGATCGGATTCAATTAAAATTCAGTATTAGATAGTGGCGGAGCTCTCGGTATAGCAAGGTACGACAGGTGTCGTACCTTGTTTTTTTGGCGACAGCGGACAGCCACTCATCGATCTTATTACGTATGCTCTGAGCCATACAGTGATATTAGCTCTGCCATACATGCTTGCATGTTGCATGCAGCCATGCGCGTTGACAACTTACAAGGAAATGAAGTAGTAGCTTAGGACGCGAGCTAATTGAGCCAAGCCCTTTTCATTGCAGGAGACTCGTCACTCGTCAGCACTGAGCAGATCAGGAGGCGGCCAGGCGGAAGCGCAAGCGTCGTTTCGTGTCGTCGTCGTCGCCGCCGCGAGAACCAGACGAGTGTTGATTAATTGATTGATTTGCTGTTGTAGTGTTGTTTCTCATCGGCTCATCGCCACAAGCCACGCCGCAAAGGGCCACGGCCAGTGCCGAGCAGCAAGCGACAACTACTAGCTAGCGCTTAGCGGTAGCTACGGCACTGCTGAAAGGCCATACCTTAATTTTACCGTACCTTAATTTTATTCCCTCTGCCACTGGTATCGGATTTGGATACTTTATTTTAGATTCGGTTTCGGATTCGAGAAATCGCTATCCTTTAGATCGGCATATTTCGAACAACATATTTCGAACATTTTTTTCAGATATATTCGGTTACAATTATTCGGATATCCCACCGTAACCCATGTCTCCTGACTCCACTCTGTTGTCCCCGCATCTCTTCCGGTTTCGGTTTGCCCCTCCTCCATGGCGACGCCTACCAGTACCACTGCGTTGGACCCACCGAACCCTAACCTCATCCTCGACGACCCCGCCGCCGGCGCCACCGATGCCGCCAGAGCAGGAGTCCCCTGAGCCGGAGCAGGAGGTGCCAGTGCCTCTTCCCACCACCTCAATCGAGCCCACACCATCCGGTGACGAGGAGAGCGATGACTCCTCCATCTCATCTGCTTCATCTGTCCCAAGGCGGGGCGACGCGAGTCCATTGCCGCCAGCAGCTGTGGCCGACGAGTCGGCGGTGGTAGGCCAGGGGCTTGTCGAGGGAGAGCGTCAGAGGAGAGAGCCGGGTGCCAGTCCAGCGCGACGCGGCCGAGTGTGGCGGGCGCGGGGAGTCGGGGCCGGACTAATGAACCAAGCCAGCGGGGGACCCGAAGGAAGGGGCGGCGAAGCCAGAGGAAGGTGGACCGGAACAACTTGTGACCCGTGAATGGTGATCCTTATCCTCTTCAGTCATCGCTAACCTTTATAACACCCCCCAAACTACAAAACGGATGGGCTGGTGCTCCCCGTCCACTCTTTGGCAGCTCTTCTCCACCGTCTCCCTATTTGCCGCCGGCGCTCACCTCTCCTACATCCGCATCGAGCCCCAGCGCGCGCATGCTTGCCCGCAACCAGTTCGTCCGCGACTACCTCTGCAGAAATCACAACAAGTAGCCCACTAACCCGGGATCCCCACCCGGCGATGTCTTTGGCGCCCGCGAGCTCGGTCGGCCCGCCGGTGATCGCGGAGGTGGACCGGCGGCGACCAGGGTGCCACCAGCGTGAGGCACACTGTTGTGCAGGCCGGTAGTGTGTTCTACGACACCCCCATCACTCTCGATGCGTGCTCTTATTTTGGTTTTACTGTTGTTCTAGTAGTTGTTTAGCTCATATGGTGTTTGATTATTTGTCTCACTCGTGTGCTTGTTTGGATTGGGCGCTGCGTGCAAGGTGCTTGCTTGCTTGTTTTGCCGACACTGACTTACCTTACTGTATTCGATTAGAGTGATGGTTCACATAACGGTGGTGCGTGAATTGAAACTGTTCAGCTTAGCTGTGATTGTGTCAATAAATAGCCATTGTTCAGATGAGTTGTAACAATGTTAGTATATGGGCACGCTTCACTTCTTCAACACACTATTAGATGATTGATATCTCTGTCAAGGAGATATCGTCGAGCTGATCGATCCATCCCTGAGCAACCATCCTCCCACTGATCAGATGTTGAAGTGCATCCACATCGGTCTACTTTGTGTCCAGAGAAAGCCCGGAGATCGGCCGATGATGTCGTCGGTAAATGTCATGCTTAACAGCAACACTGTCCGTATCGCCGGAACATAGTAAGTAAGGTCAGCATTTCCCAAGTAATGTATCAAAGTATTAGAAGATAGTAAAGTTATGTTCTCATCACAGCGGGTACATGGCACCGGAATACGCCATGCGCGGTCAGTATTCGACAAAGTCGGACGCGTTTAGCTTCGGCGTTTTGGTTCTAGAGATCGTCACAGGAAGAAGAAACATTGGCTCCTCCGACTCGGAGTAAGACGTTGATCTCTTAAATCCTGTAAGTACTTCAGAATGTTTCATAAACTCTGCGCGCGCGCAGCTAAATTCTCATCGTACAAGTCGAACAACTCACCGATTTGGTGTAGGTATGGGAGCACTGGACGAGGGGAAATATCGTCGAGCTGATCGATCCATCCCTGAGCAACCATCCTCCCATTGATCAGATGTTGAAGTGCATCCACATCGGCCTACTGTGTGTTCAGCGAAAGCCCGCAGATCGGCCGATGATGTCGTCGGTCAATGTCATGCTTAGCAGCAGCACTGTCCGTCTGCCATCTCCTTCCAGACCAGCCTTCTGGATCCAGGAGGTCAGTGAAAGTGACGACAGCTCAGATGTGCATTCAGAACCGTATCCGAGACCAAGACCATCCGGGAGCAGTGGAATTTCGGCGGTCCATCACAGAGCTTGAGCCAGGATGAGTCTTGAAGCAATTGCCGAACCAGGTTGTGTACTAGTAATGCCATTTTAAGATCAGCTTGAGTGGGGAGAGGACCTACTGCATCTGTACCGTGGCTGTGAGTAAAGTCACAGTGATGCAGATGTAAGGCATGAAGCCATGAATGATGATAAATTTTCATGCGAAATGTATGGTGAGCGTTTTTAGACTCACGGCCCGAGTTTTTCTCATCTGAAATCCACTAGGCGGCTTCCCTTGTTTCCTGTAGTGTGTGTGTGTGAAGATTTGGCTTGGTTTCTTCGCCAGGTTCAGCACAAACTTGTACAGGAATAATATCTACAAGTAAATTTTTCGCAGCGTAACACGCCGCCCATGACGTTTTTTCGTAGAAATTTTTTTCTTTTTCGGCGGTGTTGTTATTTTTGAATCGTCGAAATAATGAAAGAATTTGAAAGAACACAAAATTTTTTGGCGTAACACGCTTGTAGCATCTTTTTGTAGGAAAATTTTCTTTTTTTTGCGCCTTATTTCCTAAATCGTCGAAATAATGAGTGAAACGGGAAAAAATAGAGATATAGTTGTAAAATATCTATTTCGATGAATTATTTGGAAAATATTGGAGACCGAAATTTGGAGAATCATGACGGGGAAAAAGTCTAGAGGAAAAAGGGTGAAAAATTATTAGAGATGACAACATTGTTTTGCCGAGTCTAACACTCTGGCGCTCACCGAGTAATAATACATGTTTTAAAAATATTAGAGATCGATGGTAAGCAGGGAAGAAATAGAGATAGAGTTGTAGAAATATCTCTTTAAATGAATTATTTGGAAAATATTAGAGACCGAAATTTGGAGAACCTGGCGGGGAAAAAGTCTAGAGGAAAAAGGGTGCAAAATTATTAGAGATGACAACCTTCTTTTGCGAGTCTAACACTCTACGCGTTCATAGAGTAATAATACATGTTTTAAAAATATCGAGATCGAGATGGGAAATCGAGTTGGGAAAAAAGTCTAGAGATAGAGCTGCACACATATTTCTAGTGACGAAAACATTTTTTTTCCCGGGAAAAACGGAGAAAGGACCTAGACGTAAGGAGCTAGGACTTGAATGTTACGTTTTTGGACCTGTCCGCTATCCTGAAAAATTAGAAAAGGGCCTGTTCGCGATTTGAATTTAACGGGTGGTTCTTTTCATAAAACGGCGCAAGAGGGACCCGAACGCAATTTTTGAGGAAAAAAGCTTCCCCTCACAAAAAATCGCGAAGGACCTATCTGTAATTTATAAAAAGACCAAAACGCGAAAAAAAAATTTGAGCCGAGCCGACGGCTCGAGCCGAGCTGTTGGCTCAGCTCAAACGATCCTCAGGCCGGCCATTCTTCAGGCTTTAGGAAAGGAGTTATTCATTGTTCACATGATTTTTACCCCCAAATCAGCCGGATGTTGCTACCATTGAATCTTAATCCAACTGTTCTTACCACTTCCCATCCTCATCAATCATCACCTCGATCCAGCGCACTGCACACCTAGGCCCCAGATCGTGCAAACCCTAGCTCCACCATCTCACAGGCGTCCGCCCGACGCCGTCGATGCCCACCGGCGACCTCCCATTTCCCTCTCTTCCACCACCCGCCTCCTCCTCCCTGTTAGACTTAGATTTAACTAATACATGAACTAGCTTAAGTCTTAATCACTAACTTAATGCGGAATTACAACATGTTAGATGGACTAACCCGGAGAAGTAGACGAAGCCATTAGGGTTCTTGTCGGTGAAGATGCGTCGGTGAAAGAGATGAAGAAGACACGGTGATCCTCACGGTGATGTTAGGGCCTCCAGTAGCCTTTGCGCGATAATGAAACGAGGGGCACCGTGATCTTCACGGTACTGGCTCTGGTTCTTCGATACCTTTGCACTGAGGCCTTGATCGGAAGGCATGTTAGGATCAAGGGAGACTCAAGACTCTAACTCTAATCTCTTGAGTGCCGGTCGATCCTTTTAATATAGCGCCAGGTATCGGGACCAAACCAAAAACCGAATTTTGTTGCTCCCGATCAGAGCGCGAGTGTAAGATCGAGGATGAGCCTAGAGGGGGGGTGAATAGGCTTTTCTAAATTTTCTATCACTAAAATTCAAGTTTAATGATTTCTAAGAACTAGTGACAATTTTAGCAAACTTAATACTTAACAATTCTTGCGATCACGAAATGATATCCCTACACAAGTATATCAATAGGTAAGCAAGTAGCATAAGAGAATCAAATTGTTAGAATTGCACAAGAGTAAAACCAAGCAAACCACAAGTGATGGACAAGTGAATTTATCCCGTGGTCTCTGAGACTTGCCGGTCTCCCCTACTCCACGTTGAGGTGACTTGAATTTCTTCAAGCCGACTCCTCTCGCTTGAGCCTTCCCCGATCACTATTGGTACCTCTTCCCCGCTCCGGGTAGGCGAGCTCCTTACCTTCACACCGATTGGGCCTTCACACAAACTTCTTCGAGAAGATCACCAATCCCGATCGCCTCCAAGCCGTCTAGGAGGCGGCAACCTCCAAGAGTAATAAACTTGACGTAGGCTTGAAGCTCAAGAGTGCAAGCAATATGGCTCAACTAATGCAATGCTTTTAATGCACTCAATTTTCTCTCCAAGAACTCAAAAGACAAGAATTGAATGCACAAGAGTATGGAGAGTGTTGCTAGGGCTCAAGAGTATTCAATGGAGTCACCAACCAGCCCCTAGCACAGGTGAGGGGGTATTTATAACCCCCAACCACTCAAACTAGCCGTTGGATAAAAAGAAATCATGCAAAATCTGTATGGCCGGTACTACCGCCCTCTAAGGGCAGTAGTACCGCACTGGAATCAACGGCTAGGCAGGCGTCATTAATGCTCGACACGAGTCATTGCTTGAAAACTCTATGGCGGTACTACAGCCCTTGGGGTCGATAGTATCGCACCTTGCCACCAAAAGATGTGCGTCTGTTAAAAGCTCTGGCGATGTTTGTGCGGTAGTCTGCGAATCTTGGTACTACCGCTCACTGACTTCTTGATAGTCTGCCGGCTATGAGTGACCCGAAGGAGATGCATTCTGCCAAAAAGCTACTGCTCCTATAAGCCCGGTAGTACCGCACTTGCGGTACTACCGCTCGACACCTGCAGTAGTGCCGGCCTCAGGGGTTCCGAAGAAAACAATAAAAATCACTCTCTGTAATATTGCTACCGCCAACTAACCTCCGGTAGTACCGCACATGCGGTACTACCGCTCAATATATGCGGTAGTGCCGGACTCAAGGCATTTTTCAGGATTTGGTTTTTCTCTCGAATGCATGAATGTCTAGATTAACTATTGAGCCATATTAAGTGCACATGTAAGGTTCAAAACCCATATCAAGTCCCTCTTGATAGTACGGTGACTACCCTAATAATCCGATCTTTTTCCTAACTCCGAGATCGGTGAAAAGATTATAAAATACTACTAAAGTTTTTATACCTCCATTTCTTTAGCTTCTTTTGCGCGTACTCCATTCTTTTGCACTTGTGAATATCCGATGTCCCTCGAACGATAGTTTTCTTGTTTTCAACTTAACCACCACAAACAGCGTTAGTCCCTTTCGCATGATTGTCATTAATTACCAAAACTATTAGACACACGGGGTCTAGATGCTTTCAATCTCCCCCTTTTTGGTAATTGATGACAATCCTCAAAACGAATTGAAGTAAATTTAGATTTTTGGGTGAGTGACCAAAAAACTTGATTACTCACACCGCGGGATTCTTATCCAGCAATATTTTGTCTTTGGAGGACAAAAGATATTTGAATCAAAATATTGCTAAATGAGAACATAACTCCCCCTACAAATGTGCTAGGAATAGGCAATAACAAATTGCACATTTGTATTTCATATGATGATATTATGCAATGAATAAACATGTCATTGTAAAGCGAAACTCATAAGAGAGGATGATTTAACAAAGGAGCGCAAAAGATCATAAAATCGAGTTCAAGACCGAGTTCACAACATAAATCCAACATTCTTCAAATGACGACATAAACAACCACAAGTTAAGGACAAAGCAAGTTCATTACAATAATGCAATAGAGAAAATTATAACTAAGATAACTAGGATAGTCTTGGTCTTCAATTCTTCAAATTCTCCCCCTTTGTCATCAAGGACCAAAAGGGGATCACCAACATGCCGTCTACTCCTCACCATCGCCAGGAGCAGAACCGGGCAGCGGAGGAGGAGACCATGGAGACCAGTCAGATGGCGGAGGAGGCTGATAGGAGGGGGGAACACTGCTGCCATCCGGACGACGACGCTGGTAAGACTGATGGTAGGAACGATAGTGATCAAAAGAGGTTCTAAGCGTGTCCAGGCGCTCTCGGACGTCCTCAACCATCTGACGATTATTGTACTGGAGTTCAAGAACAAGTGCAAACTGGCCCTGCATATATGATTCTTGACGAGCAAACCCGGCCATCATATCAGAACGAAGAGTCTCAAGACTAGCAAGGTAGGCATCGGGCACAGAGGCAGCTTGAGCGACTTGAGCTTGGGCTTGGGCTGCTTGCTCCGCTTGAGCTTTTGCTTGAGCGGCTTGTTCGGCGATGTGATGCAGCACTTGAGGTGGAGCAACTCGAGGCTTATACGGCTTATGAGGAGTAGGGGTAGCACCATTATATTCTGCAACTCTCCGGATTAGCGCCATGATATATGGAGCAAAGTAAATGGTCTTCCCCCTATCTCTTGTAGACTGAGCCATCTCCCTCATGATGAAGTCCACTACATCAAATTTCTCCCTCGCCATAATCTTTGCAATGACATTCCAAGTATGACCTCTCACAGCATCGAAGTTGCCACTTTTCAGATGAAGAGTGACTCTAATAATTTTATTGACCATGCTTGGTTGGAGTTGCAAGCCAGCTGACTGTCCAATCTTGTAAGGATGAGTTTGATCATAGAACTCAGAGACTTGATCCAAAGTCAAGGGAGGCTCGTCGTGGATTTTGGGATACCGACTATGGAAAATTCCCAAGGCATGCTCAAAATCATCCTTGGAGGCAGTGTATTTGGTAGTGTCGGTCATCCAGGTGATTTGCTCTATAGAGTCAGAAACATGGAGGGTAGCATAGAACTGCTTGATGGTCTTATCATGATAGTCAGTTCTTGTGCCAAGAAAGTTATATAGACCTGCTCCTCCAAGCAGCTCAGGTATTCCAACGAATTCGGGCTGCTCTCGGATATGCTTCCAACTAACCCAACGTTGATTAGCAAAGTCCTTTTCCAGATATATTTGCTCATATACCTTCTATTTGGAAGAGGAATGAAAGCGTTGGGTTGGTTCTGAGCAGGTGAAGATAGTGATTTCGAGCAGGATGGCATAATAGTCGTCACCTTTAATTTGCGAGGGATCACTTCGATGCCTTTCAACTTGAGGTACCACTTCTTCTTCCTCAGAACTTTCCTCATTTTCACTTTCAGTCTCATCATCACTGCCAGTGATTTGAGGAGCAACTGCAGGGACTTTTCTCTTCTTAGGCTGGGAAGGCTCAGCCGGTCCTTTTCCTTTAGTCCTTGTGGGTCGCATGGCTACGGTGAAAGAGTTGTCGCTGTCTCCGCTCTCGGTGTCCAAAGTTGGAATGCCGCGACCCTTAGTCGTCTTCCTCGTACCTTTACCCTCACCAGACGGGCCAACTCCAGCAGTCTTAAATGCGAGGCATGATCTAGAGGAATTTCAAGGAGTTTAGGACAAGAGCACCAAACAAATAGGAATTTTTTAAGAGATAAAAGAAATGTGTGAATTTTTTGTATTTGAACAATCTCTCAAATGGCTCAATAATCATGTGCTGTGGGTGCATGGCCGGCACTACCGCTTCATGGGTGCGGTAGTACCGCAAAGTCGGTACTACCGCTCTGACAGGTAGATAATCAGAGCCCATCTTGTGACCAAAGCACTGATGCAGCGATTTGAGACACTAAGGTGACACAAAAATCGTTGCACATGGATTAGAGACTAAGTGTAGTTGAATGACATTCATTTTAAACCTAATCCACGGAGATTTTGCCACATTACAAATTTACACATTTCAATATCAATCTTCAATCCCTAAAATGCTCCAAAAGGATGAAAAAAAGGGAATAGAGATGATGAAAGATACCTTTTGGAGGAGGGGGTCACAAGGATTGAATTCAATGGAGAGACCCTCGCAAAATTTCAAGATTTTGGTGGAGATGAATTTTAGGGTTTGGGAGAGAGAGAGAGAACTGCACGAGTGGAGAGGAGAAGGAGAGAGAGAGCGGATTCAGGTGAGGAGAAAAGAAAAGATAGAGGAGAGAGAAAGCCAGATGGTTTGAATTCGGGTCCCCACAAAATAACAGGTCGAGCGGTACTACCGCCCTTTGACCCCGGTAGTACCGCAAAGTCGGTACTACCGCCGTGGGCGGCCGGTAGTGTCAGGCAAAGGCTGAAGGTAGGCAAACTTCGAGGAGATAGGTCGCGAAATTGGTCATATATTGTCATAGCGAGTATGAGTATATATTGGAGCATTTCCAACCAAGAGAACAAGCAAGAACCAAAACTTTAAACGCAATCAAATAAAGAATCATATTTTTGACTTGTTTGAGTTGAAATACCTCATAAGAAACTAGAAATATGGAAATTCTAGTTCTATGGGCTAGACTCAAGATGTGCCTTTAGTAGATCAATATAGATCGCGATTTTGAATTTTATCAACCCCTTTTAATAGGCAAATGGTTTTATTTTTGTTATAAACTAAAGAGGATATAATATGATAGAAGTTTCATAAAGATGAGATTTATATAGTAATAGATTGTCAATGAAGATTTTAAGACATTTTGCACTTGGTAAAACTAAAATAAATTATTTTTGAAATAATTTGATTTATAAGGTCTAGTTTTATCTTTTCAAGATAAATAGCACAATCTTCAATTTTTCACATTTAGGGGATGTGATATATACATAAAAGGCATATTACTCCCCCTTGATGTGAGACTCACTGGAAAGAACAAATATCAAATAAAACCCAATAAGCAACCAAAAGAAATACATTTAGGCCACATTAGAGATATCAATGACATTTAATTCATTCCTCAATTTGCAAAAACGAGCTTCATCTAAAGGTTTGGTGAGTATATCCGCTAATTGATTTTCAGTTCTAATATGACTAATTTCAATATCACCTTTACCAACATGATCTCTCAAGAAATGATGACGGATATCTATATGCTTGGTTCTTGAGTGTTGGACCGGGTTATTGGCTATTTTAACCGCGCTTTCATTATCACACAAGAGAGGCACCTTTTTAAAATTTATTCCATAATCCATTAGAGTTTGCCTCATCCATAACAATTGAGCGCAACAACTACCGGCGGATATGTATTCGGCTTCGGCGGTGGATAAGGCTACGGAATTTTGTTTCTTGGAGAACCATGAAACTAGGGATCTACCTAACAATTGGCAACTCCCGGAGGTGCTTTTCCTATCCACTTTGCAACTCGCATAATCCGAATCCGAATATCCAATTAAATCAAACTTAGCACCTTTAGGATACCATAGCCCTATGTTTGAGGAATGTTTCAAATATCTTAGAATTCTCTTTACGACAACTAAATGACATTCTTTAGGAGAGACTTGAAAACGAGCACACATGCAAATACTAAACATAATGTCGGGCCTAGATGCGGTAAGATAAACTAAACTACCAATCATAGATCTATAAAGCTTTAAGTCTACCGGTTTACCTCCCTCGTTTAAGTCGAGATGACCATTTGATGCCATTGGAGTCTTGATCGACTTTGCGTCCTCCATGCCAAACCTTTTAAGAAGATTCTTAGTGTACTTGGTTTGACTTACGAACGTTCCATTCTTGAGTTGCTTGATTTGAAGTCCAAGGAAGAAACTCAACTCTCCGATCATGGACATTTCAAACTCCCTAGACATCATATCACCAAATTCCTTGCAAAAATCTTCATTAGTAGAACCAAATATAATATCGTCTACATAAATTTGGCATACAAAGAAATCTTCATCAATTTTTTTTGTAAAGAGTGTAGTATCAATCTTCTCAATTTTAAAACCTTTAGATATTAGAAAATCTCTAAGTCGCTCATACCAAGCCCGAGGAGCTTGCTTAAGACCGTATAACGCCTTAGAGAGTTTGTAAATATGATTAGGATATTTGGAATTTTCAAAACCGGGAGATTGTTCTACAAATACCAATTCGGATATTTGTCCATTTAAGAATGCACTCTTCACATCCATTTGAAATAATTTAATATCAAAACTGGATGCAAATGCAAGCAAGATTCTAATAGCCTCTAATCTAGCTACGGGTGCAAAAGTTTCACCAAAATCTAATCCTTCGACTTGAGTGAAACCTTGCGCCACTAATCTAGCTTTATTTCTTACTACAATACCATTATCATCTTGTTTATTTCGAAAAACCCATTTTGTGCCAATTACATTATGTTCTTTAGGTCTTTCTACTAGAGTCCAAACATCATTACGAGCAAAATTATTTAATTCTTCATGCATGGAATTTACCCAATCCGGATCAACTAGTGCTTCATCTATGTGAGTCGGTTCAAATGAAGATACAAATGAATAATGCTCACAAAAAGAAGCGTCACGGGATCGAGTTTGAACACCCTTACTCATGTCACCTAATATTTGATCTATTGGATGATCTTTGGAGAGGCCATGATGAATTCTTTGAGGCAAAGGTTGAATTAGTTGCTCATCATTCTTGTCATCTTCATCATTTGTTCGAATTTGACTCGGTGTTGCAGAAGTTGAAGGCTCGACTTGAGTAGATGAAGGTTGATCATATTTATCCACTTCCGGCTTCACATCTCCAATTGTCATATTCTTCATAGCTTCTCTTAGGCCTTCTTCACCTATATCATCTAAGTTTTCTTGCTCTTCTTGAGAGCCATTAGTTTCATCGAATTCAACATCACATGTTTCTTCAACAAAACCTTTATTTTTATTAAAAACTCGATAAGCTTTACTATCAGAGGAATAACCGAGCAAGGAACCTTCATCGCAACGACTTTGAAATTTTGAGAGCCGAACACCCTTTTTCAAAATGTAACATTTGCAACCAAAAACTCGAAAATAAGAAATGTTCGGCCTTCTTCCAACAAGAAGCTCATAAGAAGTCTTTTTCAAAAAGTCGGTGCAAATAAAGCCTATTTGTTGCATGGCAAGCGGTATTGATGGCTTCCGCCCAAAAACTATCGGAAGTACCATATTCATCTAGCATTGTTCTTGCCATTTCAATTAATGTACGATTTTTCCGTTGCACAAGTCCATTTTGTTCCGGAGTGTAGGTTGCGGAAAGTTCGTGCTTTATTCCGAGTTCATCACAATAATCTTCAATTCTTGTATTTTTGAACTCGGAACCATTATCACTACGAATTTTCTTTATTATAAAATCAAATTCGTTTTGATCCCTTTTTGCAAACCTTTTGAAAATATTTGAGGTTTCGGATTTGTCATCTAAGAAGAAAACTCATGTATATCTAGAATAATCATCAACAACAACTAAGCAATAAGAATTACCACCAATGCTCTTATAGGTTGTCGGGCCAAACAAATCCATATGTAAGAGCTCTAATGGTCTAGATGTGGACATGATACTTTTTGAGGGATGAGAACTAGCAACTTGCTTGCCGGCTTGACAAGCACTACAAAGTCTATTTTTCTTAAACTTCACATCTTTCAAGCCCACAACTAAATCATTTTTGAAAAGCTTTTTAAGTTGAATCATCCCAACATAAGCTAGTCTTCTATGCCATAACCATCCTAAAGATGTTTTTGCCATTAAGCAAGTTTGAAGACATGAGTCATTTGAGGTAAAGTCAACTAAATACAAGTTTCCAAATCTAAATCCTTTAAACACTAGCGAATTATCATTTTCTTTAGTAATAACAACACCATTTTTAGAGAAAGTGCAAACAAGATCAAGATCACAAATTTGAGCAATGGATAGCAAATTAAAATTTAAGGTTTCAACTAAGGAGACATTTGAGATGGAGAGGTCATTTGATATAGCAATTTTACCTAAGCCTAGTACCTTTCCTTTGCTATTATCTCCGAATGTGATCTTGTCATGTTGTCCATTTTCCGAATCAAAGGTAGTAAACATTTTTCGGTCGCCGGTCATGTGTTGAGTACATCCGCTATCCAACACCCAATGCCGTCCACCGGTCTTGTAGTTTACCTACAAAAGAAAATCAAGCCTTTTTAGGTACCCAAATTTGTTTGGGTCCTTGGAGGTTAGTGACCAAGGTTTTGGGAACCCAAACGGCTTTCTTTCTTTGACCAATTATTGGGGTCCCGATAAATTTAGCAAAGACTTTACCATTTTTATCCTTTTTAAGTACATAGTAAGAATCATGAATGTTCTCTTTAAATGCTTTACTTAGTGAGCAATCAATAGCAAGATGTCCTATGTCATGACATTTGTAACAAAATTTGCCATTAGATTTCACAAAGCGAGGAGCCTTGTTACTTAGTTTCTTGTTCTTTTTAGGAACATATCCGAGTCCTTCTTTATTATAAGAACATCTTTGACTACCCAAAATTTTGTTTAGGGTATCCTTACCCTTAAAGCATCTATCTAAACTTTTGTTGAGTTTATTTACTTGTTCTTTGAGTTCGTTATTTTCTACAATTAGATTTTATCCTTACCCTTAAAGCATCTATCTAAACTTTTGTTGAGTTTATTTACTTGTTCTTTGAGTTCGTTATTTTCTACAATTAGATTTTCATGACATGAGTTAGCACTAGAGCATGATAAATCAACTAGATCATCACATGATGTAGCTATATTAGATTTTTCTACATGAAATGAGCCATCGTCTAATCTAGGCAAAACATCAATAATATTACATTCAATTCCAATATCATTTGAGGACTTTGAATGATCCTTGGCAAGGAGAACCTCATGAGCTACCTTTAGCTCCTCATAAGAATTTTTGAGAGAAAGAAACTCTTTTCTCAAAATTTTAAATTTTGATTTCTCTTTGCCAAGATATTCATTTAAATCCTCAAGCATGTCTATTAATTCATCATATGAGGGTTCATCGTCTTCATTTGAATTTACCTTAAATTCTCCTTTAGCCATAAAGCATAAGGGAGTGACGAAAGGCGATGAGGCCTCCTTGATGGCAATACCGGCAAGACCCTTTTTCTTTGACGATGCTTCTTCCTCGGAGGAGTTGGAGTCCGAATATTCTTCATCGGAATCCCATTCTCCGATATGAGCTTCACCCTTGCCATCCTTTTGGAACTTCTTGAAAAGTTTCTTCTTTCCTTGAAAGTACTTCTTCTTCTTGGGTGACTTATCCTTGTCATCCTTCTTCTTAGGGCAATGCGAGGCGATGTGTCCCTTTTCATCACATTCATAACACCGGATATTTGCATACCGGTTAGTGTTAGAATTTTGTCCTTTCTTGTACCTTTGCGGACCGCTAAAGCTCGATCGCCTTCTCATGAATCTCTTCATCCTTCTCACGAGGAGTGCCATTTCCTCCTCGGTGTCCTCATCTTCGGAGCCCTCATCACTTGACTCCGCCTTTGCCTTGAAGGCGATGTTTTTCTTCTTTGATGAGCTTTGTTCTAACAATTCTTCCTTGTCTTTCTTGTATAACTCATTTGTGATGAGATTACCAAGAAGTCCGGTTGGCGTCATCCTTGGTAACTCCGGTGAGTTGAGGAACAACGTCACCAAAGTCTCGTACTTCTCGGGAAGAGCCCTAAGCATTTTTCTGACAACATCAACATCACTCAAGGTCGTACCAAGACCCTTGAGTTTATTAACAATATTGTTTAACCTTAAATACATTTCATTTATATTCTCATGAGGTAAAGCATGTGTAATTTTGCTTCCTTAACAGTGGATGTACCTTCATGAATTTTTGACAATGTATTCTAAATTTCATGTGCGGTTTCTAAATTACTTATACGATTAAATTCATCCGCATTCAACGCACCAAAAATAGCATTCATTGCTTGAGCATTTAGATGAACAAATCTTTCATTTTGTTCGGCAGATGGAGCAGGATCACTAGTAACAACATAACCTTCATTAACAATTCTCCATATATTGGGATTCATAGCTTTAAGATACACCGTCATACGAATTTTCCAATATCGTAATTTGTACCATCAAAGAAGGAGCTTTTCAATTGAAATTCCTCGTTGGCCATCCTTGCTCTCTAGGCAGTAAAAGCGAAATAGAGACCAAGCTCGATACCACTTGTAAGATCGAGGATGAGCCTAGAGGGGGGGTGAATAGGCTTTTCTAAATTTTCTATCACTAAAATTCAAGTTTAATGATTTCTAAGAACTAGTGACAATTTTAGCAAACTTAATACTTAACAATTCTTGCGATTACGAAATGATATCCCTACACAAGTATATCAATAGCTAAGCAAGTAGCACAAGAGAATCAAATTGTTAGAATTGCACAAGAGTAAAACCAAGCAAACCACAAATGATGGACAAGTGAATTTATCTCGTGGTCTCAGAGACTTGCCGGTCTCCCCTACTCCACGTTGAGGTGACTTGAATTTCTTCAAGCCGGCTCCTCTCGCTTGAGCCTTCCCCGATCACTATTGGTAGCTCTTCCCCGCTCCGGGTAGGCGAGCTCCTTGCCTTCACACCGATTGGGCCTTCTCACAAACTTTTTCGAGAAGATCACCAATCCCGATCGCCTCCAAGCCGTCTAGGAGGCGGCAACCTCCAAGAGTAATAAACTTGACGTAGACTTGAAGCTCAAGAGTGCAAGCAATATGGCTCAACTAATGCAATGCTTTTAATGCACTCAATTTTCTCTCCAAGAACTCAAAAGACAAGAATTGAATGCACAAGAGTATGGAGAGTGTTGCTAGGGCTCAAGAGTATTCAATGGAGTCACCAACCAGCCCCTAGCACAGGTGAGGGGGTATTTATAACCCCCAACCACTCAAACTAGCCGTTGGATAAAAAGAAATCGTGCAAAATCTGTATGGCCGGTACTACCGCCCTCTAAGGGCCGGTAGTACCGCACCTAGGGTCCAACGGCTAGACGGCGCCATTAATGCTCTGACACGTAGCCGTTGCGCGCGAAAACTCTATGGCCGGTACTACCGCCCTTGGGGTGCGATAGTACCGCACCTTGCCAGCCGAAAAGATGTGCGTCTGTTAAAAAGCTACCGGCGATGTTTGTGCGATAGTACCGCGAATCTTGATACTACCACTCCGACTTCTTGATAGTGCCGCTATAAGCGACCGAAGGAGATGCATTCTGCCAAAAAGCTACCGCCCTTATAATCTCGGTAGTACCGCACTTGCGGTACTACCGCTCGACACCTGCGGTAGTGCCGGCCTCAGGGGTTCCGAAGAAAACAATAAAAATCACTCTCTGTAATATTGCTACCGCCAACTAACCTCCGGTAGCACCGCACATGCGGTACTACCGCTCAATATATGTGGTAGTGCCGGACTCAAGGCATTTTTCAGGATTTGGTTTTTCTCTCGAATGCATGAATGTCTAGATTAACTATTGAGCCATATTAAGTGCACATGTAAGGTTCAAAACCCATATCAAGTCCCTCTTGATAGTACTGCGACTACCCTAATAATCCGATCTTTTTCCTAACTTCGAGATCGGTGAAAAGATTATAAAATACTACTAAAGTTTTTATACCTCCATTTCTTTAGCTTCTTTTGCGCGTACTCCATTCTTTTGCACTTGTGAATATCCGATGTCCCTCGAACGATAGTTTTCCTGTTTTCAACTTAACCACCGCAAACAGCGTTAGTCCCTTTCGCGTGATTGTCATTAATTACCAAAACTCTTAGACACACGGGGCCTAGATGCTTTCAGCGAGTGAGGTGGGCCTTGCCCCAAAAATTTCGGATCTGGCAGTTAGCCTAGATCAGTACTAACATTCTCCCACTTGATCGTAAGGCTAACATCATAAGTCTATTCTCAATAGAACAACACACCAAGATTAAGTATTACAGTGATTAATCTAAGCACCACTGCAACCCCATAATCTATAGTGCATTATTCTATCTTGATAGGATAATCACTTATTCTTAATGGGAGTTTATTTTATTCTTATGGTCCTCATTTCCAGAATCAGAAGCTTTCCAATAAACCCATACCGGCAACATGCTCTCGAAAGAGACTGGGTGGTAAGCCTTTAGTAAGTGAATCCGCAAGCATAGACTTAGTACTTATATGTTTGACTTCAATAGTCTGATCCTGGATTCTATCTTTCACAACATGATACTTAATGTCAACGTGTTTGGCAGCACCACTTGACTTGTTGTTACATGAATAGAATATTGCGGCCAAATTATCGCAGCATATAGATAGTGGTTTAGAGATGCTGTCTACCACTCTTAATCCCGGGATAAAGTTCTTAAGCCATACAGCCTGCCCGGTAACCTCATAACATGCCACAAACTCAGCATGCATTTGTGGATGATGCAGTAAGTGATTATTTGGAGCTTTTTCACGAAATAGCTCCTCCCACAAGTGTGAAGATATATCCTAACGTGGATTTCTTAGAGTCAACACATCCTGCAAAGTCAGCGTCTGAATAACCAACAACCTCAAGGTCATCAGACTTCTTATATGTGAGCATGTAATCCTTAGTGCCCTGCAAATAACGCAAGACTTTCTTAACGGCTTTCCAGTGGTCCAACCCTGGATTTGATTGATATCTGCCAAGCATCCCGGTTACGAATGCTAAATCAGGGCAAGTACAAACTTGAGCATACATAATGCTTCCGACAGCTGAAGCATAAGGAATCGACTTCATCTGATCAGTTCCTAATTAATTCCTTGGACTTTGGAATAAACTAAACTTATCGCCCTTAACAATAGGGGCAAGAGTGACAGAGCAGTTATGCATATTATATCTCTTAAGCACTCTGTCTATGTATGACCTTTGTGATAAGCCTAATACACCTTTGGACCTGTCTCGGTGAATCTCAATGCTCAGAACATAAGAAGCATCACCAAGATCTTTCATGTCAAAATTAGAGGATAGAAATCTCTTGGTTTCATACAGTATATTCTTATCGCTGCTAGCCAATAAGATATCATCCACATAGAGCACTAAAATAATAAATTTGCTCTCTTTAATCTTAATGTAGATACAATTATCCACCTCATTTTCTTTAAAGCCAAATTTTCTTATTATTTCATCTTAACTTAAGGTACCATTGTCTAGACTCTTGTTTTAATCCATAGATGGATTTCTTAAGTCTACATCCCATGTGTTCTTTGCCTTTCACGACAAAACCTTCTGGTTGAGCTATGTAAACGTTCTCATGCAAGTCACCATTAAGGAACACAGTTTTCACATCCATCTGATGTAGCTCTAAATCATAATGAGCAACAAGTGCCATAACAATTCTTAATGAGTCTTTCTTCGAGACAGGGGAGAAAGTATCAACATAATCAATCCCCTCTATCTGTGTAAATCCTTTAGCTACAAGCCTTGCCTTGAATCTTTCGACGTTTCTCTTAGAGTCATGTTTAGTTTTGTAGACCCATTTACAGCCTACTGTTTTGACTCCATCAGGTATGTCTACTAAATCCCAGACATCATTAGTGCTCATAGATTTTAACTCATCACGCATGGCCTCAAGCCATTTATCTGAGTGCTTACTACTTATGGCTTCCTTAAAAGAGATGGGATCATCCACCTTCCCTATATCGTTTACATCTTCATTCATGTACACGACATAGTCATTAGGAATGGCAGATCTTCTAACCCACTGTGATCTTCTTAGGGGTTCATCAGTTATCACAGGAGGTTGTTGAGGCTCATCATTAGACGCTGTGTTAGGTTCATCGTCAGGAGCCGCATTAATTATCCCAGAATCTTCAGCTGGGGGCAGCATAACACCGGAATTCTGAATCGGTGTAAGTATTTGAGGCACATTAACAATAGTCTCTGGGATTATCAATAATGGAACATAATTCGAATCTCCTCAAGATCTATCTTTCTAGCCTCTGAGCTCCCCCGATTACACCATTCTCCATAAATCTGACATGCCTCGTTTCTACAAACTTAGTGATATGATTTGGGTAATAAAATCGATACCCTTAGATCTTCGGGATAACAGATAAAATGGCAACTTATGTCTTAGGGTCTAATTTCCCAATATGTGGATTAAAGATTTTTACTTGATGAGGACAACCCCACACGTAAGTATCTTAAGCTCGGTTTCCTTCGGTCCAAAGTTCATAAGGTGTCTTAGCGGTGATTTCTTGGGAACCCGATTAAGTATATGTGCATTGTCTTTAATGCTTCCATCCACAATTCCATTGGTAAACTGGAGTGGCTGAGCATGCTCCATACCATGTCCATAAGTATATGGTTCCTTCTTTCAGCTACTCTATTTTGCTGAGGTTCACCAGGAGTTGAATATTGGGCTATTATGCCATTTTCTTGAAGATATTTAGCAAAGGGACCAGGAATTTGCCCATAAGGAGCATGTCTTCCATAATACTCTCCTCCTCGATCTGACCTGACCACTTTAATCTTTAGATTATGCTGATTTTCAACTTAAGCCTTAAATATCTTAAACTTATCAAGTGATTCAGATCGATCACGAATGGGGAAAATATATCCGTAACGGGAGAAGTCATTAGTGAACGTGATGAACGAGTCAAAACCATCCACTGATGTCACAGGAAAAGGTCCACAGATGTCAGTGTGGATTAATTCTAATATTCCTATGCTTCGAGTGGCCCTTTCTTAATTTGTTTTACATATTTCCCCTTAATGCGGTCAATACAGAGGTCTGAGTCTGAAAATACTAATGGGTGAAGTATCTCTTCTTTAATGAGACGCTCCATTCTCCCCTTCGAAATGTAGCCTAATCGACAGTACCACAATTTCGATGAAGTCTCATGTGTACCATCACACACATTCATCAGAACAGGAGATTCATTTAGAGAAAGCATATAAAGCTTGTCTTGCTTAAACGCAAGACCAACATTATTTGAATTAAACTAAATGATGCACTGATTGTTCCCAAAGATACATTTAAAACCATCATCATCTAATAAAGAAACTGAAATAAAGTTTCTACTTAAACTAGGAACATAAATTACATTATTGAGTTAGAGGACAAAGCCATTTTCTAATGCTAATGGTAAGGATCCAATGGCTTCAACTTATGCCTTCTTTCCATTCGCGACTCTAAGGCTTTGCTCCCCCTTTCTTAGCATCCTCACGGTAAGGAATCCTTGTAAGGAATTAGTTACGTGCACGGTGGCACCTGAGTCAATCCACCAAGAATTAGGAGAAAAATCAGCAAAAAATGATTCCTCAATAAAAGTGATTTCATCATTACCCTTCTTTGCAAGCCATTTCATGAAGCCTGCACAGTCCTTTTGAATGTGACCATCCTGTTTACAGAATCGGCACTTGACATTGTTGGACGAAGAGGGTGTAGCAGGTGCCTTGCCTTTATGCCCTGCCTTACTTGACTCAGCTTTAGAAGAAAATTGCAGCCTTTTCTTGGACTTGAACTCCCCTTGAAATTTTCTTTTATTGTTGCTTACAAGATTGATGTAATCTTTCTTTTCGGCCTTTAGCCTTTCTTCCTCTTGCACGCACATGGCTATTAATTCGTTCATAGTCCACTTCTCCTTCTGAGTATTATAATTGATCTTGAAAGGACCAAACTCAGTTGGAAGAGAAGTCATAATGAAGTGGACTAAAAAGCCTTCTGATATGGCCATGTCCATGCTCTTCAGTTTGACGGCCATATCTGTCATCATCATGATATGTTCTCTTACGTCACTTGAGCCATCATACTTGATGGTGAGCATCTTCATAATTAATGTACTGGCATAAACTTTTGAAAAGCCTCTAAATTGCTCTTCCACTGAGGTCAGATACGTCTTAGCGTCTTCGGACTCGGGGATTGCTCCCCTAATCCCGACAGAGATGGTGCTCTTCATGATCATCAAAGACATGCGGTTTGACCACTCCCATTTCTCTGATGCAGCATCATAGGACTTCTTTTGCTCAACAAAGTCCTCAACATCATCATCAGGAGGAATAGGAGCATCCTCACGTAATGCAAGGTCTAGATCCATAATCCCAAGAATGATTAGCAATTTTTCTTTCCAAAAGGGGAAGTTAGTCCCAGTGAGTTGTTCCATGCCATTTAAAGTATTGGCAATATTGGACGTGTTCATCGCTGAATAAATATATACACAAATTAATATACAGTGAATTAATGTCTAGCATGAAATTAACCCTACGTTGGTCTGATTAATAACATGCAATGACAGAAAATTAAAGTTCCAATTCGCATCACCGTTGGGCAGAAACGAAAAAGAATTAAATTAACTTATGGGTGACACATGTTCATAAACAACGTTGGTTAGTATATGATCATGGCCATAACATAATCCCAGTATTAAAATTTAAACGACAGTCTCTAATCAAAATTTCTCGTTGGTTCCATTTTAATTAGAGATAATGCCAATAAATAAATCATCATGTCAAAATTAATTGCCACATTAAATAATATGCCCAGAAAATTAATCATGAAAATAATGATAACATTAATGTTCGAAATAACAATTAATGAGGCTAATTACGATAATTAAATGGTGAACAAAACTAAACCGCTATTCATCTAGATACAAAATCTACCCTTCGGCCCAAAACAAAATGGCACAGTAGCTAAAAACTGACCCAGCAATGCCCATACGCAAGTGCGGCCCGCACGGAGAGAAAGCGACGACCAAGTTTAAAAGCGGCCGGCCTAAGCTGCGATCTGCAGCACTCACCGGGCGCAAGGAGTAAGCTCGGTGACGATCGCAACGGACGACCGAGATCGTCGGCGGAACAAAACCGATGCGAACCCTAACCCTAAACCTAATTCATTCATGCGGAAAAATGGCAATGCGGCGATATGAATGACGAAAGCGAGTGGAAGGGCAAGCGGCGGCGGCGATGGCGATGCGGTGGTGAATCGATCCGGCTGCGGCATGCAGGGCTCGTGCTAAGCGCTTCTGGCCTACATGATAACGCGGAGGCGACCACCGCAGAACAGGCGCAAGCCGCAGCAAGACGTCGCGACGAGCATCCGCGAGCAACAGCGAGGACGATGACCGGGAGATGCGGCGCATAGCAGATAAGCCCAATTCCCTTCTCAAAATTTTAGAGTTTTGCATTTTGCTCTTGATTGATTGATTTTGGTGATTTAGGGTTTCGGGATCTGAGGATTTTATGGTTCGGATTTGGGGAATTTAGAACTAGGGTTCTTGATTCTTTTCCCCTCCTTCTCTATTCTTAGCCGAACTAACCGACACAAATAAAAAACCGAGCCAAAAGAAAATAATCCAGTATTTAATCCGACAAGAACAAGGCTAAACCGAGACTAATCCGGGCTTAATAGGATCAAGATTAGACTAGCATCGCTTTGATACCAAATGTTAGACTTAGATTTAACTAATACAGCCTAAGTCTTAATTACTAACTTAATGCGGAATTACAACATGTTAGATGGACTAACCGGAGAAGTAGACGAAGCCATTAGGGTTCTTGTCGGTGAAGATGCGTTGGTGAAGGAGATGAAGAAGACACGGTGATCCTCATGGTGATGTTAGGGCCCCCAGTAGCCTTTGCGCAATGATGAAACAAGGGGCACCGTGATCTTCACGGTACTGGCTCTGGTTCTTCGATACCTTTGCGCTAAAGCCTTGATCGGAAGGCATGTTAGGATCAAGGGAGACTCAAGACTCTAACTCTAATCTCTTGAGTGCCGGTCGATCCTTTTAATATAGCGCCAGGTATCGGGACCAAACCAAAAATTGAATTTTGTTGCTCCCGATCAGAGCGCGAGTGAGGTGGGCCTTGCCCCAAAAATTTCGGATCTCACAGTTAGCCTAGATCACTACTAACACTCCCCTTCCACTACTATTGCCTACCTCCTCCTCTTCCGCCACCGCCGCCCGCCGCTTTCTAATGCTCGTCACCCCTAGCCTCCCTCTAACTTAACCCCAAACCCTAACCTGGTGTCAACAGGGGCAGCACCGAAGAGGAGGGCGACGAGCTCGCCGGAGAAGATGACTTCACAGGTCTGAGCACGAATCTCCAAGCAAAAACGTAAGGTCAGAAATGTGAATGATTTACACACAAAAAATATCATTCGAATTCGAATTAGATATAGCATTTCTGAAGTCTGAACATTTACATACTAATATACTCACATACAGATCGAAAGATTCTTACAACCATAATGCGAAATTAGAAAAATACAGACGCGTACGGTAGATTTAATTTTATTTATTTATCCCCTTATTTATAAACAACATTATGCGATTGATTGCGCGATTGCTTCGGATGCTCATCTCGGCTCGAGCTCCGTGATCGACACCTCATTATGCGCTTCCGAGTACCGGTCCGAGTCGGCGTCCATCTCCTGATCCTGGATGCAGAACGTTGGCCGCGACGGAGCCTGCAGAGAGACCGTGTTGCTGCTGAGCATGGCATTCACGGCCGACATCTTCGGCCTGTCCGCAGGGCTGTTCTGGACGCACAGCAGCCCAATGTTGACCAGCTTCAGCATCTGGTCGTTGGGAGAACGGCAGGCCAGGGATGGATCCAGCAACTCTTCGATTGTTCCCGTGGTCCAGTGCTCCCATACCTGCATGCACGCGCACATCGGTGCGAGTAATTAGAGTGGTTATTTTGAGAAGAAAGTTTTGTACTGGCCTTTTCAGGAGCAGAAGGGGTATGCACTACTCACGAGGCTTAAGAGGCCAATGGATTGCCCCGGGTTAGCGAAGCTGCTGTTCTTCCTTCCGGTGACGATCTCCAAGACCAAGACACCAAAACTGTACGCGTCCGACTTGTCTGAATACCGCCCGCGCATCGCGTATTCTGGCGCCATGTATCCACTGCAACACGAAGAAAATCTTGTATACATATCCTACTCTGATACATACTATCGTGCCAATGGAAATGCTGACCGTACTGTACTTACTATGTTCCAGCAATGTGACTAGTGACGTCCTGCGACTGATCCCTTCCAAATAGCTTTGCTAAGCCAAAGTCTGAAATCTTAGGATTGTAATCTAAGTCTAGTAGCACATTGCTTGCTTTGAGGTCCCGATGAATTATCCTCAGTCGAGAATCTTCGTGGAGGTATTGTAAGCCTCGGGCAATTCCATTCACGATCTTGAATCTCTTTCCCCAATCCAGGTCTTTGATTTTCTCGGAATCTGTCACTCAAACAAGAAACATCAGAGCCTGCAGTGATAAATGTTTCGTTTTCAGAAACGGCTAGGGAGGGAATTGTACCGAAAAGAACGGTGTCGAGGCTCCCGTTTGGCACGTATTCATACACAAGTAGTCTCTCATGTTCTTCCAAGCAGGCACCAACGAGGCTCACAAGATTCTTGTGCTGAAGCTTAGCCACTAAAACCAGCTCAGTTTTCAGCTCTTCTATGCCTTGCCTGGAGCTCTGTGAGAGCCTCTTCACTGCTATTTCCTGACCTTCGGAAAGGACACCCTGTACAAGTGAAGATACTTGCTAATCAACAAAGACACATACAACCAACAGAGTTACATGTATGGTGCAATTGGTACCTTATAGACCGCACCGAACCCTCCTTCGCCAAGCTTGTTGCTTTCAGAGAAGTTGTCTGTTGCAGCCCGTAGCGTTGCTAGGTCAAGAAGGAGCGAATCGATGCTTTGAATATCGTCTGGATGAGTTGAATCTGTTGGATGAGAAGAGGTACACGATGATCAGCTCATAACGGTAGGATTTGCTTTTCTGAAGATGTAATTGCATTATAGGCTGGTGAGTGTTTAATTTTAGGAGACTTCCTTTTTTTTGGAAAACTGAGGAGGAGACCCTCAGGCCCTGTTTGGAAGCAATGCATTTTCATAGTTTCTAGGTAATACCATGGTATTTACCATGAGGTGTTTGGTTACTATGCTAAAAGCTCTGTATTAAAAACCATAGTTTGGTAGATACCATGGTATTTTTAGAGTATTTGAAACTCCACTCCAACCCAAAGTTTTCATAGTTTTGGCTAGCTTCTTGTCTATTTCCACTCAAATACCATGGTTTGTGATGTTGCATCCAAACAGTTGGTAGTTCCAAGAAATACTATGGTTTTAAAGGAGTTTGGTAAAACCATGATATTCATGACAAAACAATTGCAAACCATAGTATGCTAAAACCATAGTTTTGAAATACATTGCTTCCAAACAGGGCCTCAGTTTCATTTATTGAAACCAGGTACGGTTAATTTTAGGAGATCTTGAACTTTGACTAAATTAAAGCAATCAATATAACGAAGCAAACACCATTCCCCTGTTGGTAGGCCAATTGATGATTTCTCTTGATTCATAGACTGTTTTGATATAGGTTAATGATAGTGAGGACTTACATGGTACTGAGGGCTTTCTTTCTGCTGGTCTTCTCCTCCTCCAAAAACAAACGCATGTTACAATGAAAATTAGTATTGCAGCGGCTATAGGCAATGTAATAGCCAAGACCCGTCTTGTCCTATGTCCTGTTCTTCCTGCAAACAAAATCTGTGAATTTCAGATGGGGCACGTCTTAATTAAAACTTCAACCAAATGTGAAGATGGCACATTAATTTGCCTCCAAGGAGCACGTATGTTGTATGTATATATGATGTATTGCAAATAAGTGTTCTTTTATGCTCTCCTCCGAAAGGAAAACCGTTCAAGTTTTTTTTTTTTTTACAACAAAAATCATTATAAGTTTCAAACCAATTAAGCAGCAAGCGACAATCATAACTGCAACAAAAGTGATTTCTGCTTCAGCAACTCACCTTCTCCTGTCGCCGGTGGCGTCACGTTCACTGGCGCCGGTGCAGGCGGTGGCCCCGGGAGTTGCAGCAGTGGGCGCCCGGAGAAGAAAGCATACGCCTCAGACCGGAAGCTGCACCGCACGCCAAAGGCTCTCCCGATGTAATATATGGATGTCATCCTGATTATGTCCCCGAGGCAGCTCCGGCAGTCGAACGCCGTCATGTCCGGTGTACACTGCGCCAGCGAGTAAATCTTGGGGTAACTCTCGTCGAACCACCCCTCCCCCGTGCCGAACCGCCTGACTGAGTCCGCCGCCGCGTAGTCGGCAGTGGCGTTTACGAGTCGGCCGGAGGCGGCGTCGAACGCCGCGGTCTGCCCCTGGCTGGCGTTACTAAAGGTGAATAGCTTCACCCTGTTGTCGGTGGTGTCGACCAGGATGTCCCAGCCGGCATAGTGGAGGATGCAGGGGTCGTCGAACATGATGGCTTCCTTGTTGAACGCGCAGAGCTTCTGGGCATTCCGGAAGGCGGTGTCGAGGCAGGTGGCGCAGGAGGAGGCGTTGGTGTCCCCGCGGCAGAGCGCGAGGGCGTAGACGACGTCCGTCGCCGTGCCGGCGGTGTCCTTGGCGAAGAGGACGGGGGAGGAGGAGGCGTTCTTGGGGAGTGTGCTGGCGAGGGCACGTATGTTGGCTTGGTAGATGCTGCCTTCCGTGTAGTTGTCGCCAGCGGTGTTGCAGTGCTTCCACGGGCGCGGTTGCGCCGCGGCGAGCGGCGCGCGGAGGAAGGCGAGGAGGAGGGCGGCGGCGAGGTAGTACGAAAGAGCAATATGGCGTCGCATGGCCATGGCCATGGCCAAGGTGGTGATGGTGAGGAGGACGAGGACAGATTACAGGGTGTACAGGTAATAGAAGAGGGGCGAGGCTAGAGAGTTGACCGGTGAGAATTACGCGTTGACTCGAACAAATCGCGCCAGCATCGCAGTGAAGTGTTGTTGCCTTGGCGCATCAACTGATAGCGCAAGGGCTATAAACAGAACACTACAGAGAAGTCACGATCAAGAAAGGGTCGTAAGCCCTCGTGGATCCTCTGCCGTACGGCGGAGGATGCGCGTCCGTTTGGTACCGCGACTGATGGATAAGTCACGGCCAACTGAGGAAAGCAGTTCCAGCATATACTTCTTCGATAATTGTATGATTCCAGTAACTCGTGGGAGCTGTGTGTTAATGCTACGGACCAAATAGTGTAAAAAAAAAGAGTAAGGATTCTTCGACGGTTATCCTTAACCGATCTAAGATGTGTTTGGCAAGGATTCAGGTTCTTCAGATTTATAAATCTGGTGAAGCTGAAAAATTTAGTTTCACCAGATTCGTGAAGCTGAAGCTGTGAATACATTAAGGCCCTGTTTGGGAGAGCTCCATATCTTAACTCCAGCTCTGATCTGAAACTTATAGGCTAAAATAAAGTAAATTAAGTTTATATTTTTAGTCTAAAATGTAAACAAGATGATCTACCTAAACACTCTTAATGTACTCATAGCTCCAGCTCCAGAAATTTCTGAAGCTAGAAATATCCTACTCCACCAACTTCACAGATTTTGGTGAAGCTAGAACTGTCCCAAACACCCTCTAAGAGTGTTTAGATAGATCATCTTATTTACATTTTAGACCAAAAATATAAACTTAATTCACTTCATTTTAGCTTATAAGTTTCATATTTCAGGTGAAGCTAGAATCTGGAACTCTAGTAAACAGGCTCTAAATGTATGTTTATGTGATAGATCTAAAAAAAATAAGCCTCTCTATTTTCTGCTTGAGAGCAAGGTTCAAAATTTCGTTTATGTAAAAAAAAAAACAGGAGGGGCCGGTTTCCAAAATTTCGCCGAAATTCAGAAATTTCGGGAAAATTTTGGACGAAATTCAAAAACTAAAATTTAAATCCGGTCCGTTTCACACCGAAAAAAATCCGGTTTCGGGTTCAAAACCCGAAATTTCGGCCCAAAAAACCGAAATTTTGCCCGGCTAAAACTGGCTGGAAAGTGGATAAAACGACGACAAAAAATTTTGAATTTTTTTTGGATATTCCTGACATATTTATGATATTTATGTAAAAAATTCATATGATGATCAAATGTGAGGAATTTTTAAAAATTCAAACATTGGTATTGTCTGTAAAGTTGGCGGCAAGTTTCAACCGATTGAAAATTAGAACAAACAAGGTTATAAAATTTTGAAAATTTTGATGGATGGTCCTAACACATCCATAATATTCTCATAAAATTTTCATATGATGATCAAGCGTCATGAATTTTTAAAAATTTGAACAGTGCAACAGTCCTGTTAAAAGGCTTACCGGCAAACTTGAACGAAATGAAAAATTATGCGAACCACGTTATAAAATTTTGAAACTTTTTGTGTATGGTACTGATGTAGCATTAATGGTTATGTAAAAGTTGTAGATGATGATCATTCATAAATAATGTTTAAAAATTCTGACAGTGCTACGTTCTGATATAAACCCGATGATCAATACATAGATTTGCTTTAGCAATAAAAAATATTTGATTTTTTTTACAATTTTACATATGGGTGACAAGGAAATTATTAATATCTCATAAAAATTTTGAATCATGATCACGCTCCAGTGAATTTATAAAATTCTTACAAGACACAGTGCCATTTATGTCCTTTCTCTGTTTGATTTTTTAAATGTAATACAACAAATTAAGTTCAGTGCTTACTGCATCGATAGATTTTATTGAGCAAACAAAAATGTTAGTTTTTTTAAAAAATTATATAATGGTACTGAGGAAATTATTAATCTCTCATAAAAATTTTAGATCATAATCACACTCGAGAAAATTTATAAAATTCTGACATGGTAACTATCCCAATTATGTTCATTCTGTTTTTTATTTTTAAAGACAACAAATGAAGTTAAATTATTATGATAATTTTTTGTATGATACTACACTTCTCAAGATAGTACCATAAAATTTTCAGATCATAATCAATCTTGTACAATTTAATAAAAATCTAACAGTATTTCTGTCAAAATTTTAAAATGCCACAAAAAAATAGTTTTTCAACAAATATTCATAGAAGATCACTTTCTAATAGGTTATTGGACCAAATCCGGTGCTCAAACTTTAAAAACAAATTAATGTAGCATTTCAAATTTTTTAATTTGCCCGGTATTTGGAATCTCATGGGGGCTCGAAATCCGAAATTTCAGCGAAATTTCTAACCCTGCTTGAGAGAACTTATTTATAGAGTTACATATCGGATGATGATAGATTACAGGTACAACAATACAACACTACTCCTATAAAACCTACAACTACAGGGAATTTTCGGCCTTTTTCACTCTTTGCCATAGCATTGGTGCACGGTGCACTTCCAAGTTCCAATCCGGGGCTATCCTTTGTTGATTTACTTGAAAATCTTCTGGCACGTTTTCAGGGATCTTTATCGAATGGGTCCAGTCAGTATCAGGTAGCCGCCGTACTTGAGAAAACACACACTCGCAGATTTTTTATGGCTGCTTCTGGTGGGTTCGCCATTGTAAAGGTCCAACTAATTAACTCTTCTAATCCCTTGTCCAACTCTTCCGGCCCCACCTGCTATTGATACATACACCCGAAGCACTTCTCCTCTCGTCACCAGCGTCATAGCCACGGCGCACCGCGTTTCCTCCTATCTTGCCGGCGTCGCGTCCACCTTCCTCTTCGCCGTCCTCCACGCGTTGCTCGCCGCCGCCTATGACGAACCGCCACCGTGGATGCTCTGCCCACCCCCTGCCTCCGGCGGTAACTACAAGGAGAACAGCACGTACCAGGCCAACATCAATCGCCTCTCCGCCACCCTCCCCAAGAACGCCTCCTCCTCCCCGGTGCTCTACGCCAAAGACAGCGTCGGCGAGGTCACGGACATCGTCTACGCCCTCGCGCTCTGCCGCGGCGACGCCAACGCCTCCGCCTGCGAGAGCTGCGTCGCGACCGCCTTCCGGGGCGCGCAGCAGCTGTGCCCGCTCGTCCAAGACGTGTTGATCTTCTACGAACTTTGCCAGCTCCGCTTCTGTCAGGATATAGACCAAGGAAGAAGAAGCACAGGGCAAATGCGGTGATGAGAGATACCGGTTCAACGATTTCAATGAAGGGGATCCAACGACTCAGAGTTAATCTTGTTGAGAATGAACATCCAACGGCGGACATAAGCTTTAGTAATTACCGACAAAGTATTTACTGTTTGATGTAATTTACTTTTACTTTATCCAGTTGGTTACCCAGTTTGTTTCGCTCTTTCTGTTCGCTGCTTTGCGGCTTTAGCCCATTCGATGTAAAGACTATATATATACCCTCTGGCTAATGGAAAGAGCAAGAACAATCTTCCAGATACTAGTATACTTTAGTTTGTTAGGCTATTTTCTGGCGTTTTCTTACTTGGAGACTAGGAAATCAAGTCTGTTCTGTTTTTGTTGTGGTTTGTTTTGGAGATTCGTTTCGGATTTCCTTGGGGTTCTTGTCAATTGGTATCAGAGCTATACTTATATCCTTGGCCTTCGATCTGTTCTGCTAGTTGTTCATCAGTCATGGATGTTCAGGAAGAGATTGGGAAGATCCAGGATCGTCTAGCAGACTTGGAACTTTTGAACGGCGATGTGGCGGAGATCAAAAGTATACTCATGGCACGAACTCCTCAAACATCTAGTCTGATCGATCAGCACAGCCCGTCGGTAAACACTGAAGGTAACATGCATTTAATCTCATCTGAGTTAAATAGGGTGGGGCTTTCTCGTAGCTCGATGGAGGCATCCGGTTTAACAGAAAACCACTCTGCTGGGAACCCATTTCCACCCATTTTTACTCCTGCTATTAGAACATCTGCATATCTTCCTTATAGAAATTTGAGTGGAGGAGTTTCAATGGGAAATGGTGTTTTTATGGGGCCTCATTTATTTCAGTCAGTACAGTCAGGAACTCATACTGAACTTAGTGGTCCTCAAGGAAATGGGTATTATCATCCTGCTTTACCACAATGCACTTAGTTTGTGAACAATTATAGTGGGGTAAGCAGAGCCCAGAATATGCATTTTCTGGGGGTACAGTGGGTAGATACTCAAAGGAATGTCTATGGTGGGGAGAACAGTAATGTTAATCATTATGCAGAGGCTGTCATTTTGTTTTCGTTGTAAATGTGTAGGGCATATTCAGGAAAATTGTAAGGCGGATCTTGACTGTTTTATCTGCAACAAGCGCAATTCACATTTGGCAGCAAAATGTCCAATCCTTAAAATGCCGAAAACCTCAGTGATTATGTCTGGTTGTGCCAAGAATGAGTTGTGTTTCTTCCAGATTCCGGAATTTGATTTCAAATTGGAGGTCCCGGATCCTGCCCCAACTGCTTTGATTACAATAATTGGTGGTCAACTTGAGGCGGCTTCTATTCAGTTGGAGCTGGCTAAACTTTCTAGGGTGGAGTGGAATTGGGAAGCATTGCATCATGGTGTGGATGCTTTTCTGGTGGCCTTCCCGTCAGAGGAGGAATTACTTCGTATGGCTGATATCGAGTATAAGTTGAAGAGTGGAATTACTCTTAAGATTAGTCAGTGGGAATTAAATGGAGATGCGATTCCAGCATATCAGCTAAATGAAGTTTGGGTGCATGTCACTGGAGTCCCTCATGCGTGGCGGTATTATTTGGGTTTTTGGGCAATTGGTTCGATGATTGGTCCCACACTGGACGTGGATATGTTAACATATAGGAAAAAAGGAATTATAAGGCTGTTGGTTGGTCTCTTGGATCCTGAAAAGTTGCCCTTGACGACAGATATTGTATTTCATAAAGTGGGTTACGATGTCACCTTTACACATGAGGCTACGGATTTTGAACCTGCAGTTCTCCCTCAGGCCCTTCTGGTTGAAAATGGGGGAGAGGATGGGGACAACAAGGAGGATGAGGCTCTGAATAAAAGGGATGATGAACAAACAATTAAGAAGCTCAAAAATGTGACGGTTGATTCCAATTCAAATGGTTCTAGTGACAGACAAGTGGCTGCTCCTATGCAAGTGGATGGTTCTGTGGCTAATAATCGGTTGAGCACTTCGTTGTCAGGGGTGATAGCAGTTACACCTTTTGGAAAGAAGCCAATGGTCAGGTCTGTGGACTCTCGTTGGCTTGATTGCGACAAAACTGTTGATTCCATATGGGTGACAAAAGTAGGTAAAAGGACAAAAAGATATCTCAATTTGAGCAAGCATTCCAATTCTTGTGAGGCCTTGTCGGGGAAGTTGGTGTCTCAGTCCAATTGTTGTGTTGAGCTTTTGGGGAAGTCAGTTGGTTCTTTAATGAGAGATCCTGCTTCATGTGCGGATGGAGGGGATATTCAGTCTGTTTTTAATTCCGATAATATTCAAGATAAGGCTGAGTGCACTCCTAATATTGAAGAGACATCTCACCAAATTCAAGCATCAGGGGTTATTTCTGAGAGGTTGGGATTGTACCCTTCGATCGGTTTGAATGAATCAGGACTTTTGCTTAAGCAAAGTCCTGTCAAAGAAAGTTCAGATGGTCACTCTGATGGAAAACTAGAAGTTCAGCAGGTGGAGGAGCATTGTGTCAGCAGTTCTAAAAAGGGTTTTGTTCGTAAGTCTGATGAAGGGGAGATACAATCTGGGATATTGGAATGTGCTGGTGGAACAGAGCAAGTGCTGGCTATTGTTCAGTGCATGGAAATGGAGACTCCAAATCCACTGGTTTGTACAGAGGTTTGTGGACATGAGCAGCTGCTAGGCTTGAAGTCTTCCATGAATTCGGGTCAACATGATTCCCTGGTGATCTCGCCGGTTGATGTCCAGTTGCCGGTTGATGAACAGTCCAAGGAAGCTGCTTTTTCTTCTTCACAGAACCCGACTGCGGTTAGGGGGAGTGAAATGCCGATTGTGTTGCAGACTTCAAAGTCTGATGGAATGCAATGTTCGGCTATCCAACCATGTGGTATGTTTCTTTCCCAGTTTACTTCCGACAATGGTCTTCGCCGTAGTAAAAGATTTAACATTTTTGCGGCGGATGGTACCTCTTTGACAGATGTTAATATTTTGACCAAGGCGATGAATCGCACGGCTTTGCGCAATTTGGATTCGGTGGCAGTTCCCAGGATGAAGGCTTTCTCTAATGGAGAGTCAAAATCGTCTTTGGCTACACTATCTGTTGAGTTTGTGCGCACTTTGGACTCGGTGGTACCTTCCAGGAGGATGGCTTTATCTCAGGGGGAGTCACTTTTGTCTTCGCCTCCAATATCTGCTGAGACAGGTATGGATTCTGGTGACCACTCTCATTCTAATTCTGTAAGGCCGAATGAGACCAGTTCACTTAATCTTTATAACTTAGGGTTTAGATTGAAAGGAAACAGTAATGAAAAAGATTTGCGTAAGGTGCTAGACAAGTTAGAACTGGGCAGAGGTTCATCAACAAAAGGTAGACAAAAGTAATCCAAAAATATTGAAAATGATGGAAATATGATAGATCTCTTTGAGTCAGGTGATGACGAAGTCACTGATGCTGGTAGTGACTTACTCGCCCACTTGATTAAAGATGAATCGGAAGAGGACTTGGAGACTGAGGATCTGGACACACGAATTTGTGATCTATTGGCCTCCTCTCGGAAGCCCCGTAGGAATCGGACAAGTTTCCGTAAACAACATCATAAGAACAATAAATATTTTATATAGTTCATTATGAAAGGTTTATTTTGGAATAGCAGAGGTCTTTCAGACTTGGCTAAGTTTCGTTATATCTCGGATATGGTCAAAGAACATAAGTTAGATTTTATAGCTATAATGGAAACAGGCAAACATGATATGTCTAAATCGGATCTGTCACGTCTAGCTGGAGGTGTGGATTTTGTTTGGCATTGTTTACCACCTAGAGGGAGGTCAGGTGGTATTCTGCTAGGAATCAATGCTCAATCTTTTGAGTTATCATTGATTGTAGAAGGAGAATTCTATATCAAATTTCATTTGATTAATAAATCGGATAAATTCAAGTGGACGCTCATGGCAGTGTATGGTCCAGCCCAGGATGAATTCAAATCAGCTTTTCTGGCTGAATTTGTTAGAACTTGTCAACAAAATTGTTTACCAACTCTGATTGGAGGGGATTTAAACATTATGCGAAGTAGTAAGGAAAAGAATAAAGGAAGATTCAGTGAGCGTTGGCCCTTCTTATTTAATGCTGTTTTAGATAGTATTGATTTAAGGGAGATCGAGCTCACTGGGCGTCAATTCACATGGGCAAATTCTCTAGCTAATCCTACCTTTGAGAAGTTAGATAGAGTTCTCATGTGTACCGAATGGGAGGCTAAATTTCCGCTAGTTTCTGTTCAGGCATTGGACAGGGGCATTTCGGACCATACACCCCTTTTCCTTGATACTGGTTCATCGACTTTCTCGTGTAAGCATCGACCGTTCAGATTTGAGTTGTGTTGGCTTGACCGAGAGGATTTCGGTGATATAGTGGTTGAAGTCTGGAATAGGCCGGTTAAAGGAAATAATTCCGTCCAACGGTGGAACCACAAATTGGGAACTCTCCGTCGGTTTCTACATGGATGGGCTTCGCATACTAATGGAGTTTATAAACAAAAGAAATCTGAATTACAGTCAATTATTTATGAGTTGGACACAGCCGCTGAGGGTAGAGTTTTGTCTGAGCTGGAGCAAGAACATCTTGCTCAGACTCGGGAAAACCTAAATAGTCTTCTTAGAGAAGAAGAAGTCAAGTATTATCAGCGGGCTAAAGCGAGGAACATCCTCTTAGGAGATAATAATACTAGATACTTTCAGATGATTGCCAATGGCAAACATAGGAAGAAAAGGATCTACTCATTAGATTATGAGGATGGGAAAATTGAAGGACAGGCTAATCTCCAACGTTATATCACCAAGTTTTACAAAGAACTTTTTGGTGAGCATGAGGGGAGTATGATTTATCTAGCGGAGGAAGAATATCATGATATTGTGAGGGTAACTGAAACTGAAAATGATCTTTTAACGGCTCAGTTTACTGAGAGCGAAGTTAAAGAGGCTATCTTTCAGATGGAACATAATAAAGACAATTTAGCAAAGCGAAATTGGCAAGGTTGCAGGACATGTTGCTTTTGTCAGAAACCTGAGACAATTAGGCATCTATTTTTTGATTGCCGTTTTGCACACATAGTTTGGACCTTAATATATTTGGCTTCTGGAATATCTAGTCCTGCAAGCGTTGATAATATGTTTGGGGGATGGTTAGGGGGTTTTGGTTCAAACATGCGAAATCTCGCTCTTCTTGGTGCTGCCGCTACGTGCTGGTCCATATGGTTATGCAGGAATGATTGTGTTTTTCAAAAGAAAACCAACCCTTCTCCTTTGTAGGTTATTTTTGCTATTACCCACTGGCTACATACGTGGGCTGTATTGCAGAAGGAGGAGGCGCGGAGTACTTTAGTGGAGGCTACTCAACGTTTGGTACGGGTGGTCATGGACTTCTACTCCCGGGCACATGGGTGGTGGTCTAGTCTTCGGATTGCTAGCTATTAATGTGTGCGTCTTTCTTTTTTTCTAGTTTGGTTGTGTGCTTTCTGATAAGCAGAGGCCGGAAGTAATTTCAGGGGATTGTATCTTCTCGATGTAATTTACTTGAAATTAATAAAAGCTTTCATTTTAAAAAAAAATGCAGATGTTTTCATTAAGGGGCCAAAACTGGAATTGTCTTTGTTTGTGGGGGATAATCCGATGGGATGGATTGATCAGTGTGAAAAATTCTATGAAATGGCTGGTACTCCTGTGGATCAATGGGTGAATTTAGCTGTTGGGCATTTGATTGGGAGAGCAAATACTTGGTTCAAGGGAATCGGGATTCCTTGGCAGTCACTTAATTGGTCACAATTTTGCGCAATTTTGCGTGATCGTTTCTCTGAAGCAAATGCTCATGAGGCTGTTGAGAAACTACAAAGAATGAAACAATTGAACACAGTGGTAAAATATATTGACTATTTTGAAAAATGTGTTGAACTTGTTAAGAGGGTTCACTCTTATCTTCAAGAGAACTTTTTGTTAAGTTGTTTTATTGGGGGCCTCAAGGATGAGATTAAGTACAGTGTAAGCAGTCATTAGCCAAAAGGCTTATTGGAAGCGTATTGGTATGCTAAGCTGGAAGAAAAAGTAGCTAGAGCAAGGAGAGTCAGCTCGACTGGTGGAGGATTCAGACAAAAGGTGCCTATACCTTCAAAGGTAGTCAATCTAGCACAGCCTAAGGTTGGTATTAACGAAACTCAGAAGATGAATGCAACATGTAAAGTTGTTAAAACTTGTTGGCATTGTAATGAGCCCTGGAATTCGGGACATAATCAGCAATGTAAAATCAGAAACGCCTTACATTCTTTATTGATGCATGGAGAAGGAATGAACTCATCAGTTGAGGAGGAGGAAACTCCAGGAGAGTTAACTGGGTTTGTCACAACACCAAATAGCCCTGAGAAGACTGACACTGAAGATCAACCTGAGCAAATTATGTTTGTCTCTGCTTATGCCGCACATGGACTAGATGGTCCTGTAACCTTTTCTCTGAAGCTGTGTCTTGGAAATCAGAATGTCATTCCTTTGGTGGATAGCGGAAGCACAAACTCCTTCATGAACTATGACCTAGCAGTTAACAATGGTTATTCTTTAAGATCCATGCCTCTGAGGGAAGTCACAGTAGCAGGTGGTGGTAAATTGTCGACTGATGCAAAAGTGGAAAAATTTCCATACAGAATCCAGAACATTAACTTTGTGACCACATTTAAGCTGCTTAAATTGGGAAATTATGATATCATTCTGGGTGTAGATTGGATTTATGATCACAGCCCAATATCCTTGGATCTTAAGAGAAAATTACTGACTATCAACAAGGATGGTAAGAAGATTCAGTTCCAAGATTGTACACAACCACATGGAAATTATATGTTGAATGCGGGTCAATTGCAGAAGGTGGTTCGAAAAAAATCAGAGGGTTACTTGTACAGGTTAACTCTATTGAAATGAGAGCTCAAGGAGAATTGGGACATCAGAATTCTGAAATTGAAGGAATACTTGAAGAATCTGCTGATGTTTTTACTGAAAAAGAGGGATTACCTCCTAGCCGAGATTGTGATCATGTGATACATCTTAAGGTTGGCGCAGAACCTCCGAATTTGAGGCCATATCGTATACCTCACTATCAAAGGACTATTCTAGAAGATATCATTAGAGACTTGCTGAAGAAAGGGGAGATAAGGCCTAGCAATAGTCCTTACTCGTCACCGGTTGTCATGGTCGGGAAGAAAGATGGGGCTTGGCGATTATGTGTAGATTTTCGCCAATTAAACGCTATGACCATAAAGAACAAATTTCTGATGCCGATGATCGAAGATCTACTTGATGAATTATATGGTTCATGCATATTCTCCAAACTTGATCTCAGATCTAGATATCATCAAATCCGCATGAGAGAAGAGGATATTCCGAAGACGGCGTTCAAAACTCATGTTGGCCATTATGAGTACACTGTGATGCCATTTGGCTTAACTAACACGCCACCAACTTTTCAAGTTCTAATGAATAATGTGTTCGCTGATTACTTAAGGAAATTCATTTTGGTTTTCTTTGATGATATCTTAATATATAGCAAAAACTTAAAAGAGCATCTGGAGCATCTAAGAACTGTTTTGCAGGCGTTGAGAGCTAATCAATTGGTAGCAAAGAGAACCAAGTGTACCTTTGCAGTGGACTCTATTGATTATCTTGGTCAAATTATTAGCTCTGATGGTGTTTCAACTGATCCCAAGAAAGTAGCAGATATTCTTAATTGGCCCCAACCGGATACACTCACCAATTTGAGAGGTTTCTTAGGTCTTACAGGATACTACCGAAGATTTGTTAAAGGATATGGTAATATCTGTAGATCCTTATTTGACTTATTGAAGAAAGATCAGTTTCAATGGGGCTTAGATCAAACGAAGGCCTTTGAACAGCTCAAGTCCATCATGACATCATGCCCGGTGCTGGCGTTGTCGGATTCTAGTCAGCCCTTCCAACTGGAAACGGATGCAAGTGGCACTGGGATTGGAGCAGTTCTGATGCAATCAGGAAGACCTATAGCTTACTTCAGTAAAGCTTTGGGAATGAGAGCTGCAGCTAAATCCATCTATGATAAGGAAGCACTGGCTATTCTTGAAGCATTGAAACGGTGGAGGCATTATTTGCTTGGCAATACTGTGATTATAAAGACTGATTAGCAAAGTCTGAAGTTCATCACTTCACAGAAATTGGTAGAGGGTATCCAACATAAGTTGATGCTCAAACTCTTGGAATTTGATTTTAAGATTGAATATAAAAAGGGCAAAGAAAATCGGGCTGTCGATGCTTTGTCCCGAAGAGATCACCCAGTGGAGAATATTGAAACTTGCATGCCAATGTCATATATTATACCTGAATGGGTACAAGATGTAAAAGCCAGTTATGAGCAAGACCAAGAGCTGGCAAAGATTCGGAGTGAACTACAAATTGATCACGGGCTTGATAGCAAATTTTGTGAAGAAGCTGGATTGATCAAGTATAAAGGAAGAATATTTATTAGGAGCTCTACTAACTTGAGAACAGAACTGCTAAAAACTTATCACAACTCTGCAATTGGTGGACATTCTGGTATGAGGGCAACTTTTCACCGAATAAAAAAATTGTTTTACTGGCCCAAGCTTCGCAGGTGTGTTGAAGACTTTATTAAAGAATGTCCAGTGTGTCAATTGACCAAAGCTGAGCATGTGATGATTCCTGGCTTGCTCAGTCCCTTGGAAATGCCTGACATGGCTTGGTCTCACATCTCTATGGATTTTATAGAGGGATTACCTAAATCAAATGAAAAGGAGGTAATATTAGTAGTAGTTGATCGCTTTACCAAATATGCTCATTTCATGGCCATGGCTCATCCATACAAGGTACAACATGTGGTGAATCTCTTCTTGGATAATGTTTTCAAGTTACATGGAATGCCGATTGCAATTGTCACCGACAGGGATCGGATATTCACAAGTCGGCTATTCCAAGAAATTTTTAAGTCATTGAAAGTTGCTCTTCGCTTCAATTCTGCTTATCACCCGCAAACGGACGGTCAAACGGAACGGGTAAATCAATGCTTAGAAAGTTATTTGCGCAGTATGGTCTTCCAAGAGCCTCGGAAATGGACGAGCTGGCTCACCATGACTGAGTGGTGGTATAATACAACATATCATACTTCTTTGAAAACCACCCCGTTTCAGGCACTTTATGGTTATCCTTCCTCACAATTGGCTGAGTTAACTATTCCATGCGCTATTTCAGAGGAAGCAAAAGTTACGTTGGAAGAAAAGAATGAGATGACGATGAAGCTCAAGGACAATTTAATTCAAGCTCAAAACCGAGTAAAAAAGTTTGCTGATATGAAGAGGTCAGAGAGAAGTTTCAAAGTGGGTGACATGGTTTATCTCAAGATGCAGCCATACAGGAAGAATGCCTTTGGGTTGAGAGGATCTTTAAAACTTCGTTCCAAATATTATGGGCCTTTTAAAGTGATGAGTAAGATTGGTGCAGTGGCATACAAGTTGCAATTACCGGAAGAATCAGCCATCCACCTGTTTTTCATGTGAGTCAATTAAAGAAACATTTTGGTAAGAATGTTGTTCCTTTGCCTGGATTACCCTTAGTTGATGCTCATGGAAGAGTTAAAACGGAGCCAGTTGCTGTCTTGGATCGGCGGATGGTGCCAAGAAAAGGGATAGCTGTGGTCCAGTGGCTGGTGTAATGGATGAATCTACCCGAGGAAGACGCTACTTGGGAGGATGCGAGTTTTATTCAGCACACATTTCCGAATTTTCGACCTTGAGGCAAGTTCGGACTACAAGGGGGGAAATGTCAGGATATATACCAAGGAAGAAGAAGCACAGGGCAAATGCGGTGATGAGAGATACCGGTTCAACGATTTCAATGAAGGGGATCCAACGACTCGAGTTAATCTTGTTGAGAATGAACATCCAACACGGACATAAGCTTTAGTAATTCTTTGACAAAGTATTTCTTGTTTGATGTAATTTACTTTTACTTTATCCATTGTTTACCCGGTTTGTTTTGCTTTACATTACTCACGCTTTGCGGCTTTAGCCGATTCTATGTAAAGACTATATATACCCTCTGGCTAATGGAAAGAGCAAGAACAATCTTCCAGATACTAGTATACTCCCTCCATATCACTATTAGATGTCGCTGGAGAGTTTTGAAAAAGGATCAGTATTAGATGTCGTTTGAGCTTTTTAGGTGTTCTTTAGCCCATTTTACCCTCCAATTAACACTACCCGTTGTAAATACGCTAGCTGGTAATTTATTGCTTCAGTTATGTATTCCTAGGCACTCCTCGTCTTCCAGGAACGAAGCTCAACAAATACTCTAGAGAGAATTCGTTGCTTTGGCCGGACAAGATGAGGTTTTGATAGTACTCCAGGACCGAAGCTCAACAAATAACCGAAACCTAAACCAGACATAATCTGTGACTTCCGGGAGACTATTCCTAATCCGGCACCAGTCCGATACTTTATCTGAAGACAAACCTGATCATCTACGATACTGAAAAACAACAAGTAACCGACACCTAAACTGACTAACCTTCCGGGAGACTATTCCTAATCCGGCACCAGTCCGATACTTTATCTAAAGACAAACCTGATCATCTACGACACTGAAAAACAACAAGTAATCGAAACCTAAACTGACTAACCTTCCGGGAGACTATTCCTAATCTAGCACCAGTCCGATACTTTATTTCAAGACAAACCTGATCATCTACGATACTGAAAAACAACAAGTAACCGAAACCTAAACCAGACTTAATCTGTGAAAACAAGATTAACTCAACAAAAGGGAAAAAAATGCATTCCCCAGGTTTCGAACTAGAGATCTATCATTAATGGGCAAAACCTCTTACCACCACACCCAAAGGCTACTACTAACTCTTATGCTTTCAGGATTTTATTTAATATGGGCAAACACGTCCATATACCCTCTAATTAATAACGTCTTGGTATGTGTTTTGCTGCTTAAAACGATATCTAATAGTGATATGGAGGGAGTACTTTAGTTTGTTAGGCTATTTTCTGGCGTTTTCTCACTTGGAGACTAGGAAATCAAGTCTGTTCTGTTTTTGTTGTGGTTTGTTTTGGAGATTCGTTTCGGATTTCCTTGGGGTTCCTGTCAGCTTCTCCAACCGAAATTTCTTCGTCGATGACGACTATTTTATCACTACGTACACCCTCCAGCGCTCTCAGCTCGTGAGCACGCCGGTGGCAGCGTTCGATGCCGCCGTCGGAGTACTCGTCAATGCCACCGCGAATTACACGGCGAACTCGTCCCGACGGTTCGGCACGGGAGAGGAAGGCTTCGATAGGAGCAACCCCAAGATTTACGCGCTGTCGCAATGCATGCCGGACAAGACGGTGGACATCTGCCGGACCTGCCTTAGCAATATAATTGGGGAGATTGAATTCCCTGCCCCACAATTGGATGGCAACTTTTCTCCTGGCCCTCAATTCACTACCGCTTAATTATTTGCCACCGTTGCATCCAATTGATTTATAATCTGCCATTTCTCTGCATTTTCGTCTTTTGCCAATGCCGTGTGACGATTTTGCCCCTGCCCTGCTTACCTGGTTGGACCAAACCGAAGGCGTCCCAATCGGCTCCCTCACTCATTCCCCCGGTTCTTTTCCTCCCGAGCTCGGTCTAGGGTTGCGGCGAGCCTTGCGACGGCGGCGACGAAGGGTCGAGGTGAAGCGCCGGCGCTCTGCGAGTAGAGGTTGTCGGCGACGGGCGGCGACGACTGCCACCGGTGATGACCACGAGGCAAGCGGCATCGACGCGGCGGTAACCCGTTCCACCCCCCCGTATTTCTGGTGTAATGGTGGATCCGAGCAATTTAGGGTTTTGATTCATCCAGTATTTGTACTGATCCCATAGAACTCGGTAGATTCAGAGGAAAAAGTAATGCACTGTTTTAATTTTAAAAAAATACTGAAAGAAAGTTCTTTCTTCAAATAAAAGAGTATTAAACATCTAATAGGTTTCGTAGAAAAAGGTTTGGTTCTTTGTTTATAAATGAAACATGTTAATGTAAGACTTTGAAAAAATTTATTTACTGAAGCGAGAGTCGCTAGAGCCAATAATTGTTGGCTCCGGCTCCTTTGATCACTAATAAACCAAGTCACTACCAATGGCCCATTCATATGTCAATTTCAAGAACCATTTTGTATGTGTGTATCCAAACATGTGGCTAGGATTGATCATATTGGACCTTGCATTAATTTCATCCATAACTATAAGTTCACTATATTGATTCTTGTGGCATAGAACTATATATTCACTATATTGATATCGCTACATTATCTTCGATTTCATGTTGATCTTTCACCAAGACATTTTCTTGGTAACAATGATGCTCTATCTTGGTTTTGTCAAGTTATCGAATTCATAGTGAAATCCATGGTAGTGCGGTAGTGCCCCAAAGGAAACTGGCAACAGATAATATAAGAAAATCTATAAAATATAAAGTAACTATTAGCTAATTGCATGTTGCCTTGTTCTGTATAATTATTGTCTGTGATAACTTATTGCCCAAATGCATGCTCATGTTTAGATGCTCAACTTTGGTAAATGCTCCTGTCATACCACATTAGGGAGTTCCATTTGTCCTTGTGATTTTGTAGATGGAGGCGCAGACCCTGCGAAACATGATCTCGAGGCTCCGAGGGATGCTGGAGGATAAGGCGGAGGACCTCAGGAAGGTGGTTCAAGACAACTTGAGCGACAATAATGCTAGTTGGGCCATAAACATGAACATGGCACTTCTGTAGGTTGAGGCCATCGCGAACAGCTTAAAAAAATGTCTTTGGACACGAGAGAATTTGGAAATGCACCTCCTAGCACCATCGTTGATGAGGATCCAGCGGAGGACGTAGATCCGGATGACGTAGTACCGGCGGACTACGAAAGGCCCAATTGCTCTCCACTTAGCGAGTGCTCCATCGAGTCCATCGAGTCCGATCGTTCGTGGCACCTTCGCTACGCTAGGTCTTAAGTTATGACGCTGGTTCCGTGTCTTGTACTTCAATTCGTACCCTATGTTTTGCAAGTTGTAATGCATTGTTAATTTCGAACCCTGTGTTTTGCAAGTTGTAATGTTTATGTGACAGTATTACTGCTGTAGCAGAAAGCATTTCTAGCAAGCTAAACCATGATGAAACATGCAAGTGAGGCAACCACTGGTGCTGAGTTTTGAGTTAATAAACACAAACAAATGTAGAATTGCAGATATTGTATGAAACAGCTAGGATGTTGTAGTTATAGTATCGCTTGACTCACCAAAGATGACTGATTATAAGGATACATGGAAATTGATAACTACTTTTTATCCCATATCGGTTTGTGATGACTGATAAATTCAACCAAGCACAACCGCATGGATGTCACATTGCTAATTGATTTTAATAAAACCACGTGTCCTTGTTCCTTCAAAAGAATGTTATGTGCTTCATAGATAGCAATTGCACAGGTGTATGGTGCATAGTAGACATCCAGCCAAGAACATACCATTAGGCTTTAGCACTCTAGGTTATGGGTGGACAACACAAGAAAAAATAATAATATTTAGTCAAAACCAGATGCCAGTTAGCTAAATCAAAATGTATCCAACCAGACTGCAGCAAATCAAATGCGGTCCAAAATGGCTCAATAACACACAAATTGAGTTATGCTCTTATCAGAAGGCTTACCCTCATGGGTTTGGGACATGGGTTTACATACTTGTTAGAATTTTAACAAACTGAAAGTCTGAAACACAAAAAAGAAGTAACTAGAGGATTAATCTTTTAAATTGGCCTTGCTAGAACAGGATTTATAAATAATAGCAAAAGAGGAACATAACTAACCTTCACTTCTTTTCAACATTTGGCAAACGACCAATGGGCATTGTACCCATACCCCCATAGCACAGGAGCTTTGTGGATCCAGATTTTGCACTCCCAATGCATTGGATATTCACAACATCACAGGCACCTTGCCCCAATACTTGACCGCTCATAGAACCATCGTCACCCATTGTTCTAACCTGCATTCCTGGGAGATTGCTGATAATCCATACATATCCAGAATGGCTATCCAGAATTCAGAATCCATACACATCCAGAATCCAAAAAGTTTAAAGGGGGTAAAAATTCTATATTACCTGCCATGTTCATAATCCATACACATCCAGAATTGAACCATGTTCATAATCCATACATATCCAGAATGGCAAAACAAAATACATGACTAAGAGTTCAGATTGAAACTTAAAACACGTCCACAATCCAGCATATAGTTATACAGATGATGTGCAAGGCTCTTTGACATGCATAAAGAGCCTTACAAAAGGAAACATGCATACACATGCATAGGAAACCATACAAAATATTGTTGCATAGGGCCAAAGTACAATTTTCATTTTTCTTCTTTGGAGTAAGCTTCTTCAATCTTCTTTGTCTTTTGCTGCCCTAGGTGGTAGAGCCCTTGGAGGAGTGGTCATCTGTCGCTACCTTCACCGTCTGGACTCTTCCTCGTGAGTGGATGCCATTGAGCTGTGGATGTCTTCTTTTGGATGCTCTCTTCTGGAAATGTAAAAAAAAGTTGCAATTAGTTGTAATCCTTATTAATTATCACAAGCTATAACCAACTAGTTCATATATGGATACAAACTATAATATCATAATTTTACCTCTTTTTTATGCCATTCAAAGGGCATTTTGATGATGTTGGCCTATGGCCCATGCCACCACACCCCTTGCACTTCACTTGCCATTTGCCTTTAGACTTTGCTTTCTCCAAGCATCCCGCATATCTACCCTTCCTTTGTCTACCTGCAGTTCTCTTCTGTAAAGGAGCCAAGATAGTGATACCGTGGATGTCTGGATTAGTCCACTGAGACTTGTCTATCAGTGGAGGAATAATTCCAGCATATGCAAGCCTAAAGTTCTTCACCGAGTAGTAATGGCTGAGATAGTCATCCATCCTCACATTTCTCTTTGATCAAGGAATGCCAATGCATGAGCACATGGCTTCCCAGATATCTGCCACTCCCTACATGTGCACTCATGTTTATCAAGTTCAACCACATGCCTACACAATAGCAGGTCCTCATCAATGTCTGTGACTTCTGCTGTTAGGGAGCCACCTTCCTCTACCTTCAAATGAGCAAGCTCTCTAGTCATTGCATTGAGCTGATTAACCACAGCTGGTAGCATGCAACCTTCTCCATTAGGAAGACTTTCACCTATTTTCCTCCTCCTATGATAAAGCTGCATAGTCCTAGATCTAATAGTGTCTGCAAGTTCAGCAACTGGCAAATTTTTTATGTCCTTCACCCAAGAATTCCATGATTCTACCAAATTGTTGGTTATATAATCACATTTTATATGTTCACTAAATCTGCACCTCATCCAAATCATGTAATGGTATCTCTCCAACCACGGTATAACATCAGAACTTCCATCAGCAACCTTGGCCATATAATGCACAAACCTATCTTCCCTAAATGCTCTAGCAGCTGGGTGCATATTCCGAAAAACTGGCCCTTGGAACTTTTTTGAAAATTGTCTATAAGATGCCTAAAACACTCCCTATGCTCTGCCCAAGGAAATTGAGTCCTAATCGCATTCTCTAATCCTTTGCAAGCATCTCGAACCGATAGCTAGGTGTTGTGTTTTACCGCCTATTGCCTTGTTTAGTTGATGCATAAACCAAGTCCAGTTTTCAGTAATTTCCCCATCAAAAAGTCCAAAGGCAACTGAATACATCCAGTTGTGCCCATCAAGGGTCGTGGCAGAAGCAAGATGGCCATTCCATCTACCATTTAAGGTCAGATACTATCAATGCTCAAATATGGCCTACACCCATTCACAAACCCATCTATGCTAGGTTTAAAGCAACAAAAAAATCTTTGAAAATACACTTTACCATTATCTGCTTGTACACTCATCTCTACAACACTACCAGGCATTTTATTCTCTACCTCAGCTTTAAACCTAAAAAGGATATGGAAGCTCTCTTCCCATGAACCATAGATCGATCAAGGGCCTTCATCTTACCTTTATATGTTGTTCCATACCCAAAAGTGCATTTATGCCTCTGCTGCAGTCCTTTGGTCCTAGGCACGGATTTTCCTTCAATAAATGGATCGCCTTCTCTACAACCCAAAGAGTAAGAAACCATCTTTGTGACTGTCTTGCAAGAGAAGCACACAAGTGAGATTTCTCATTCAATGTAACTGCAATGACAAACGTAAACATACTTAGTACAATTGTAATGATATAGTAGTACTCATATATTTTAGCCTACAAAGATAGCATTAGTACCCTCACTGACTTTCCATCACTATGATTCAACCTGGCCACAATAGCCCATGGACATCCAAGTGCCATGCAATAGCCCCTGAACCTACCAGGATCAGACTTCTGAATACCAATCTTAAATTGCTCCTTTATGGCATGGCACTTCACGACATATCTAAACTCAGATATGCTAGGATATATTGCCCCCACATGCATTGGGGGGTCATTCTTATCATACACAATGACATCCTCACTAGAATAAGCATCCAATACAACGATATCTCCTTCCTCAACATCATAAAAATCACCAACATCATCTTGTTGACCACTGTTGTCCATGCCCGTAGTGGTCTGCTCACCAACAGCATCAACTGGCCTATTATCCTCTTGATGAGGTAAATTTTGACCACTGTTGTCCATGCCCGTAGTGGTCTGCTCAGCATCTTGCATCCCCATGAATGCCAAGAATTCATCCTCGGCTATAACAGGAACAACACAACCTTCGTGTTCTTTTGCAATCAAAGAAACGCGTAGATTGTCCCAATCAACACTGGCTCTGTCGTTGGGTGTACTTCCTTCGTAGTTGCTCGTTGTCACTCCAGTGTTTGTCACAGTCGATTGGCCACAAAGATTAGAACCACTTGGTTTGTCGTTGCACGGTGCCATCCATCTACTAATCGCATCATCGTTGTCAACCCTACCAAAATACAACGAAGGGGTTTTAGCAGGTGCTCAACAATATGTACAGCACCGCCGCCATCACCGCCTCCGTTCGACGCCATCACCACAGCAAGCAACGCCGCATCACCCGTCACACCGCATCACAGCACAAGAAAAGGGGGAGTGATCCAGGGTGATGACTTACTCGGTCGGGCTCTCGTCTCCTTGTGGCATCGCTCCGCGTTGGCGCCGAAGCAGCAGTTGCCGTCTCCCGTCACTGGTGAGCTCCCCGCCTCGACCCTTCGTCGCCGCGCCTGCCGCCGTCGTCGTGGCCACGCCCGCCGCCGTTGCAAGGCTCGCCGCAACCCTAGATCGTGCTCGGGAGGAAAAGAGCTGGGGGAATGGGGAAGTGAGGGTGCCGATCGGGACGGGGACGCCTTCGGTTCGGTCCAGCCAGGTAAGCAGAGCAGGGGCAAAATCGTCACACGGCATTGGCAAAAGACGGAAATGCAGAGAAATGGCAGATTATAAATCAATTGGATGCAACGGGGACAAATAATTAAGCGGCAATGAATTGAGGGCCAGGGGAAAAGTTGCCATCTAATTGAGGGGTAGGGAATTCAATCTTCCCTATATGTGGGCAGCTGCCGGTAAGTTTCAGCGGGAGGACAGCCGGGGGAATGTTTGGGGTATGGTGCAGCTTCCGGTGCGAGGTGTATCCTTTCTTCTCCACCACGCCGCAGATGCTAAGATTCGGCATTGGAGACGCCACCGGCGACCACACTAGAGGATAATCCTAATTTCGGCGTTTATTTTAGCGGCACATAAGTTAAACGCCTTGTAAAAGAATTTCTGGCGTTTATTGGTTTTAGCGACATATAAATTTCTTGGCGTATATATATGCGGTATATATATGTTACTATGGCGAATATATGTGCGATAAATCTTAATAGTCTAGGCGTTTGCAAACGCCGTAGTAGACTTTTATTCTGGCGTTTGTTAACGACTCAAAAAGTTGGATATTGATGGCGTTTACAAACATCGTGATATACTTACTAAGGCGTAAAAGAAGCGTCAGGGAAAACCAAAGCTATTACGGCTTATACAACCGCCGGATACCATGTGACGGCATTTAGATGAAAAAATGGGCGCGCCTCTGCCAGATACCATGTGACGGCATTTAGATGAAAAAATGGGCGCGCGATGGAAAAAAAAGGCGCGCGCACTGTGCAGGTCCTATACACACCACTCGCGCCGGCCTACCCTGGGAAAGAAATCCCCATTTCTCCCCTTCGATCTAAAACCTAGCGAGCTGGCCCTCTGCGCGTCTTGCCCTCGATTGATCTCGCCACGACGCCCGATCACGCGTCGTCATCTCCCACGCATCTCCTTCCCCGCGGTCGGTTGGCGGTGACTTGAGGCTACGCCAGATCTTGGCGACATCACCGGCGGCGGCAGGCGTCACACCAATTACTCCCTCGGTCGCCGCCCTCGTCGATCTTGTCACGACTCCAGCCACGCGTCGCCCTCTCCCGAGGCATCACCTTCCGGGTCGGTTAGCGTCGTCGGGGCGTGCGGATCTTAGGCGGCAATGGCTGCTGCCGATTACTCCCTCAGTTACCAAGTGTGGCGCTTCCTCGAGTCGCGGTGAATAATTGTTGAATCATTTGTTCTTCCGGTGTTTTGTGTGCACACGGCGATTTGAACATGCTATGCCACATCATAAAATCGATATTGAGTGCCAAAATGTTATCTCATTTTCGCTTTTGCCTGACCCTCTCGATACTCTATAGTTACGGATTGTCCTTTGTGCGGGCATTGCATCTCGAGGCTTTCTTGTGGATTGAAGTCGAAGACATGATTGAGAACATGTTCCAATTGCTCCAACAATCTCTTGCAAGCTGTGGTCTTGTAATCTTGCTAAATGTTAAATCTGATTAGGCAATTTGTGTTCTAATTGATTTCATTTATTTTTCGAGACTCTGTATTCATGGCTAAGAAAAACAATCTATTCATTTTTCAAGAGAAAAGAATAGACAATTGTTGTAGGGACGGGATGCACAGGATCCAAAAATCACTATAGAGGAGCTTTGAAAAATTTTGCTTACTATAGAATTTTTTGTTTCTTCATTGCCCCCGACTTAAATCTCGGCTCCAGTCACAGGTATGCCCAAGAAGGACTTGGTTACATAGATAGCTCTTATTGGCGGTTGTGCGGCAGCAAGCATAAGGAAGCATTGGTGTTTTGAAGGAGATGGAGGATGCAGGCCATGAAGGCTAGGCAAAGTAGTAGCTAATTAAGGATTTCTTGCTTTGGTAATTTATATTTTGTACAACATTGAGAATTCTTGCTTTAGTACCTTATATTTTGTACAACACTTGCCATCAATGAAGGAGAGATGAAATCTTGGTTGTGCTTCATTGATTAGTGTGGTTGCAAATGACAATGAAGGCTAGGAAAAATGATCTTGTTTTGTGATTGTTAGACTTAATTCACTACATCACATAGCTGCTTAGGGTAGTAATAAAAAGAAGATTAGTAACTAATTAAGAATTATATATTACTTGTTCTTCTAAAGTAATCAGACGGCCATTCTAACAACAATTATGATTCAGGTTATGTGGTCCAATGGTAGCGTGCGGAGCATGTAGGCCTGGCCTTGAAACAATCATTTGGGAAGGTCTACTTCACGTTCAAGAGCCACATTATTGATTGCCTTTGTTGTGTCCTTGTCGGTCCCTCCGTCATCAAGACAAATCATTTCTCTCTATGCCTTAATGAGCCTTCCTTTGCTTTCGGGTGACCAACATGCTACATTTACTCATGTTAAAACTATATATATCTATATATCTTTCTTTGGTTGAAATGAATACTTGTTGTGCATGTTCATTAGTTCTCCATTAGCTTCTGATTAGCAATCATGGAGAAAGCGTGGATGCATTCTCTTAGGTAATTAGCTCGAAATTCATGGTCTAAAATTATTTAATTCTAAAATGTTATATGCAGTGTAATTAATTGTATCTTGTAATATAGGTACGAGATGATTACCAAAATGGTCTTAAGAATTTTATTGAGTTTGCTTTTTGCAATTCACAAGGGAGATAAAATTCTCTGTCCATGTACAAAATGTGTGAATCAGTTCTGGTTAGAGAAAAATATTGTCCATGATCATTTAACTTGTGATGGTTTTATATCTGGATACACTACATGGATTTATCATGGTGAGGATTGGTCTTCTCGATAGCCCACAATGAAACTTCACATATTCACAATGAACATCTTGATGAAATAGATCCAATGTTGAGAGAGGGCTTGGTTTTTTGATGCCAACATAGATGTGACCTATAGCGACGATGAGCAAGAAAAGGATGTGGATTCTGAAACATACTATAGATTTGCTAATGAAGCTAGCCAAGAATTATACCCAGGCTGTCAAAGGTTTTCTAGTCTTCAATTCATTGTGAGACTCTTGAATATTAAATTTATGGAATATGAGTAATGCTTGCTTTGATGAGCTTCTCTTACTTTTGAAAGAAGCATTGCCTAAAGGTGAAAATTTGCCTAAAATTATCATGGTGCTAGAAAGTTTGTTAGAGATGTCGGAATTGGTTATGAGAACATCGATGCATGCATAAATGATTGCATATTGTATAGGAAAGAATATGCCACTATACTTCTTGCCCAACTTGTAAAGCTCCTAGGTGGAAATCGAGAAAGTGGCGGTGATGGGAAGCGCATTCATAGAGTTCTGTAAAGTTGTTCGTCATTTCCCTCTTAAAAGAAGATTGCAAAGGCGATACATGTCTTCAAAACAATGACAAACCACAAATGGCATAGTGAATGTCGAGGCGAGGATGGGTTAATGCGGCATCCGGTGATTCTCTTGCATGGAAGAACTTTGACTTTAGATTTCAGATTTTGATTCAGATTATCGCAATATTAGGCTTGCTTTAGCAACCGATGGCTTCGATCCATTTCGTACATTAAGCTTGTCTCTCATAGCATATGGCTCGTTGTTTTGATACCATACAATGTCCCACTGTGGAGTGCATGCAGACAATCAAATTTCATTCTCTCTGTACTTATCCACGGTCCATATTCTCCTGGAAATAATATTGATGTGTATTCTGGTGACTATAGATGACCTTTTAGAATTTTGGCATGAAGGTGTTGAACTTATGATGCATCTCGTGCGAGTGGTTTCGATTCGTCTGCACTTTTTGGACAATTAGTGACTACCGGTCATGCATATTTGTCGGGAAGAAAAACAAATGGGGAAGTTGGTTGTGCTAATTGCTTTCTTGAAACCATTTCATTGTATTTGAAGCATGGCCACAAAACATGCTACATGGGACATCGTAGATTTCTAGAGAAGGACCATAAGTTTGGTTTGAACCACATCTATTTGATGGTCTTGTTGAGTGAGAGATGCACCTATTCCTCTAATGGATATGATGCATCAAACCAAACAAAAGATTTGCATGTCACTTTTGGAAAGGCGCTAGAAAAGGAGCCTAGAAAGAAGAAGAGCCCGAGGAAATAAAGATGGAGCCTAAGTGGAAGAAAGCGGAGTTGTTTCTTTCAATTACCTTATTGGGAAACTCTTCTAATGCATACAATTTAGATCCAATGCATATTGAGAACAATGTATTTGCTAATATAGCGAACACATTACTAGGTATTAAAGATAAAACCAAGGACAACCTGAATGCTCGTCTTGATCTTAAAGAAATGGGAATAAGGCGAGCTTCATCACAGTAGTCAAAGGTGGCAAGACCGTTCTACCTCCAACAATTTTTACGATGAGCACAACAGAGAAGAAACTTTTTTGTCAAACATTACAACAAGTTAAGTTTCCAGATGGATATGCATCTAACTTGGAAAAAAAGGTTCTAGTTGATCAGAGAAGGCTAGTTGGTCTTAAGACCCATGATTGTCATGTCATTATGCAATTGCTCCTCTAGTTGCAAGAAGAACTTTACGAAAAGGTTTGCCTGACCTTGGTTCGCTTGAGCAATTTTTTCAAGCAAATTTTCTCCCCAGTTATTTCTATTAGTGACATGCAACAGTTAGAATATGAGATTGTTGAAGTTCTTTGCCTATTGGAAAAGATTTTCCTTGAAGCCTTTTTGACATCATGGTTCATTTGTGTGTCCATCTTCCAACAGAGGCTAGACTTGCTGGACCTTCTCAATTTAGAAATATGTACTCTATTGAGAGGTATTGGTCAAAATTAAAATCTATGGTTCGTACTAGAAGTCACCCTGAAGGATCAATAGCTGAAGGATATGTCCTTGATGAAAGTATTACTTTTTGCTCACGCTATTTGCATGGTTGTCAAACTAGATTCACTCGTGGGGAACAAAATGGTGATAATATGACATATTCTAGTGAAATGAAATACTTGAGAAGAGTTGGGCGTCCATTGATGGGCCATTGCATTCTTGAATTGGACCATATTTCTTGGATTCAAGCTCATCGATATGTGCTGGTCAATTATGATGGCATTGCACCTTATACTCAGTATGTTCTAAAAAATATAATTTCAATTTTATGTTTTTTAAGTTGACTATGTCACTAATGGTACTTACACATGTGTAGAAAACATTGTCAATTACTTTCTATGGAAAAACGCCTACGAAAAAGGGATGTGGGCGCATTCATCATGAGACTTTTCACATATGGTTTGAGGATCATGTAAGTCTGTAGAAAGGATTACCATGTCTTATAGTAAATTTTATAGAGTAACCAACTCACCTATACATTTAAATATCTATAGAGTTACCAATGACCAATGCATTCCAATGTTAGGTTCGGACCTTACTAGCGAGAAGAAATGAAGTTCCTAAGGAAATAGAAGTGTTGGCTAGCAAGCCACACAAGATTGTGTCAAAGTACAATAGTTATTATATAAATGGGTACAAATTTGAAGCGGAAAGCTACTGACAGCGGAAAACCACACAAAATTTTGGAGTAACCATGGTTGCAAGAGCGTCTAGCTTCTCTAGTGCAAAGGACAAGAATCCAAGCTGTAGGTGATGTAACATATTATGGTATCATCAAAGAAATAATCGAATTAAACTACTCTAACAAAGGTTCAAGAGTGCTATTCAGGATGTGATTGGGTTGATCTTGTTCAAGGTAGAGGTATTGAGAAAGATAAGTATGGAATAACACTTGTGAATTTCAATCACCTACTAAATCTTGGAGATAGGGTTTGTCATGAGCCATTCATTCTTGCAAGTCAAGCTACATAAGTTTATTACGTGCAAGATCCTATCAACAAAGAGTGGCATCTTTGTGGTATTTTCTAAGCGAAGAGGTGTTTATGACTTGGAATCTAGAGATGAGGAGGAACACGAGAATACAAATCGTTCGAGGAGCCTATTGAACCGATAAATGATGAATTGCTTGCTAGAGTTTGTGATGATAACACTTATGTTAGGTGATATAAATGGTGTGACAGTTGATGAATCTCTAGATAAAGCAACAAAGTCTAAGCGGTAAAATTTTCTAGTTCTATTTTCCTAAGCGTATTGTATAGATATGTTTGTCTAAAATTCCTTTTCTAATCCTAGTTCTAATATTATTCTTATCGTAATGGTTTATTGTCTTCTTGTAGAAGTAAAAATGGCAGGAAAAGGCGGAGGTGACGAAGTTCCATATGACATTGTGCGTAGAAATCGGATTGAACGTAACAATGAACTACTTAAGAAGCTTAGCCTTCGTCCTATACCATTATCAACTAATGTCCCTGAGAAGCTACCATTATCAACCAATGTCACGAGAAGCAAAACAAGAAAAGAAAGGTATTTTGTTGAATTTGTACTGAATTCATTTTTTATTTCTTGTATCTTGCTGCATACATACATTTGAAATTGATCTTTGTATATTAGCTGCCTTGGATTTTATGGTGCATGCATTTTTCAACATTCTAAAAATGTGTCATGCTAACTAATTGCTACAAATAGAGAACCACACTTGATGAAGCGGATATTGATGGAATAGAAGATCCTGACTATGCAATGGATGATGAAGATGAAAGAAATGGTGACTACGATGACTATGGCAATGACTATGATGATGTGGGTGATGGCGGTAATGATGATGTAGAGGTTTATCACCCTGTGCCAAATATACATTCACGTATGCTCATTTCTTTTTTAATATATTACTATCACATCAGTCGCATATTGTATTTATATCCTAACTATACATTGTTTCATTCAGCCAAGAAAAAGAAAGGTAGGGGCCCAACAAGAATGCTATCTATCGGGAAGGGATAAAGGTGTCAAGATTCATGTTAAGGTTAATAGATATGGTCACCATGTGGAGTGAGAACTTGCAATTTCACTAACTTCATTGCTAGTCTAGTTAAGGGGGGACACTTAACATTGAAGAGATCAGATTGGAGATTGGTGGAAGGCAAACATAGGATATGGGACAATGTCACTGTAATCTTCTATTCTACTCATTTTGGTGTAATTTTCTTCTTCTATCTTATTGATATAATCCTCTTTTACATTTCACATTTCATTTGTTGTGCAGAAATTTTTTGACATCAATCCAATATGTGAAGATTGGGTGTTGAGATCTGCTGGGAAGAAATGGCGTGACTTTAAGTGCACTTTGAAGAAGACATACTATGATGAAAATTTGTCAACGGAGGAGAATATTGCTAATGCATGTAAGGGAAGGATTCCTGATGATGAATGGAAGTGGCTTGTAGAGCATTGGAGTAAAGAAGAATCAAATGTATGCAAATTTTACTGCATGGTCTATGTTTACATTGGTATCTATACTATTAAGACACTTAAGTTTCCTCATTTAGGTTAGAGCAAGAAAGAACAAGAAATCCGTTCAAATCAAACAAATCTTGTTCATACCTCTGGATCAAGAAGCTATCTTGTAATTAACAATATATTGGTAAGCAACATAGAAATTAAATAGGTTTAATTCAATCTGCTATGCATTAATTTTTTTTGTGTTGTTAGGAAGAACAACTTGGGCGTGAACCATGTAGAGTTGAGACATACCTTGTTGTAAACAAGAGGAAAAATGGGGAAATTTGTTAGTCTTTGCTAGTAAAGAAAAGATAGTAAGTTCAGATTTGACATATTCTTATTATTTGTGCTTATCATATTCTTTTCTACATTTAGTGATTCAAATTTGTTCATTAGGATGTGATTGAAAGGCGGCTCATGAAGATGAAAACTTACGCTTGAAATCAATTGATGATGGTGATGACTTGTATGGTGAAATATATCGAGAAGAAAGGAAAGGTAGAGTCGTGGCTTGGGCTCTTTGGGAGGTGCAAGTCATTAACTATTGCAAAAAGCTGTCACGCGTTAAAGAATGTTGAAGAAGAAAATGCACAACTTAAAAGCGAGTTTGCGGCATATAGGGATAAGTCTGAACAACGATACCAAGAACTTAGGAGCTTATTGTTGAGCCTTCAAGGAAGCATTAAATCTTGGACAACAAAATGGTAGGGAACCAATCCAAAACAACTTACGAGTTAGCATCTCATGTTTAATTAATTATTTTGCATCTTTGAGTCATGAGCCTTTAAAGTAAAATTTGCATGAAACCATCAATTGTATTAATTGAGCCATTCTTAGGTGGATGGTATGGAAAATGAGCAACCACAAGAATCTTGTTACGAAAGTAGAATAAATAACATTGTCCCAACAAAAGTTCATAATATTCAAGAGAAGGAGAATGTTCCTGAAGGAGAATGTTCCTGAAGAAGAAAGTTTTACATGAGAAGGTTCCACAGAAGGAGAAAGCTTCATATGAGAAGGTTCCATGTATGAGAAAGCTTCACATGAGAAGGTTCCTGAAGGAGAAAGTTTCACAAATGAAGGTTCTAGTTCCACGGAAGGAGAATCTTCCACAAAAAAGAAAGTTCTACCAAGAACACAATCATTTGGGGTATGATATACTTCCAATTTAGAATTATGATATGTAAATTCTTTTATGAATATGAAGTCATATTTTTCTATAGGGTGGAAAAGAAGTTTCTTTATGTTCTATTGGCGGTTCCAAAATAGTGGCACACGGAAGACTTCATCGCACGGATCGACATTCATATGTGTAGATGGATTGCCGTTGGGAGAATACTACGAGGTTCTAGTTGATGTTGTTCTTGACAACAATGTCATACTCCTCGTCCACAACCTGAGTCACGAAGTTAGGTTACGCTATTGGCTTGTGTATCCCTTGGCCACTTCACAATGTATGAAATTTAGCTCCATATTTTTATATTCATTTTCTTGTGTTCAGATTGAATATTGAAGACAATGAATTGAACTTTTGAATATGTAGGTAATGGAGCGTGATGGCTCACTTCTAAATGCACGTTCAATTCTAAATCGACCAAGCGATCATTAGGTAAACTTCACTTCCCCACCTCATCAGCAACCATTCCATGAGAGTTGAATGTGAATTAATGAGATCTTACTATGCATTATAACTTTGTTTCATAATTTCAGATTTCCGCAAAAGGACATGAAGTTTGGTTCTTTGGATGCATGTGCAATATGAAGTGACATATTACTAACTAGCCTTTTGGTATACTTTTGCAAGTGGGAAACTACTCAAAATACAAAGACCCATGTACTTTTGCTAGTGGGAAACTACTGAAAATACAAAGACCCATGTACTTTTGCTAGTGGGAAACTACTCAAAATACAAAGACCCATGTACTTTTGCTAGTGGGAAACTACAAAGACCCATGTATTTATGCAAATGTAAAACTGTGATGACCAATGTTGGCAACTTGGTATGTGTTTTTATATCTCTTTTGTTGACCCAAAAGCAAATTGGGATATAAGTACACTTCATGCATGTCTTGTGCTTGTCTTAGGATGGTTCAAGGTCTACACAGATTGGAATATTTATCTTTACTTTGCTCAGTTAAATTCTAACATTTTACCTCTCCTATGTGATTGGCACTGACACCTTGGATATTTGCATCAAATTTAGCATCAATTCGTTGCTGGTAAGCTCTTCATCTTATTTTTGAATTAGATGAAACAATAAGGTAGAAGATGTACTATCTGAGGACTATATTAGATCCTTAAAGTGCCTATCCATGGCTCATTTCGAGTCACAAATCTGGAGCACATTTGGTCACAAGTATATAGCAGCTTCAGATAGAGCAAAGGTTATAGAATATCAGCCCTCTTTTTCTTCTTTGTTGAAAAAGGTTTTATCTAGAAGCATGAAATATGGGAAGCTATATGCAGTGAAGGTAATGCTTTCCAGTACTCTCTTGTGTTGGTAATATACCTAGCAGTTATTCAATGAGTATCGTGATGTTCAGAACATTCAAAGCAAATAAGCACTTTGTTTCTTGCGATTAAATCATGTATTCTATTCTAATGAATCGACCCTTTGCGAAAATCAAGCGATTAAGTTCAATGCTGCATGAACTGGACAACAAACCTTCAAACAAGCATGTTTACTTTGCTAAAGATACGTATAATCACTACATTCATTTTGCTTACCATTTTTCAGTTGAATTTGTAATGTTCATTTCACAATTGCTAGCTAGCTAAGCGAATGTCAAAATTGAGATGGTTAGTTGTTTTGTTTCAGAGAAGAAGCCAAAGAAATACAATCCAGGATAGAGCAAAGCAGCAACTCACCTCATTTTGGCAACATCCCTTCTCGGATAAAGAGGTAACTTGCACTTCTCTTTGGGAATTTGGTACAACTGCATTATATCTGTGGCAACTATTATTAGTATTATGCTTGAGAAGAATCACTTCAACTATTGGTTTAGTGAATGAATTACTGGTTTTAACTCTCTCATTTGAAATACCTTTTGGTAGCGAATTATTGGTTTCATTCATGTACGATGCACTTAAGGACCCCGAAGGACAGATATGCTACTTTAATCAACACAATTAGCCATGTGGGACCAATCCCATCATCTTAAGGCCTTCTTGGGCCAAAGCTGTGTCGGGTATTACACTTTTCATCGGCACTAAAAATAAGCATTGTCGAAATGAGAAGGAAAATAATGTTACTTGAAGAAAAAAAGATTAATTGATTTGTAGATTTTGCTAACTTGCTCATTCATTGAAGTCCTTGATTCGAATGCTCTAGCGGTAATTGATGAGAGTTAGCAATTTACGCATGAATAACCATCTTCTTGTATCGCATTCCCATTAAGAATGCTCTAATCTAACTTCTTGATTACTTTCATCAGTCTCTTGCATCTGCATTCCCCATTCAGGGTCAATTACTATCATCTCCCAGATGATGAGTACAAGTACCGGTATCCATAGTATCGCCTCTGGCCCGGTCATCGACTCGGCTGAGCCCCCGGGTCATTGGGTCACTGGTTGAACTGGTGGGGAATTGGTCAGATCGCATGTTTCATTTAATTAGTTTAAGTATATATTTATGTGTGATGCAAGACTGATTAGCTGGCCATCTCCTAATATATTTCTGTTTTTGCTACTAGACACAACCAAACGAGTGGCTCAGTTGGCTAGCGCATGAAGTTTCTAGCTTTGTCCCTCGGGTTGCGAGCTTGAATCTGGCCAGCTCTGGGTCCGTTTTTCGGTTGGACAACCCAGTCCGTTTGGATCGATAAATATGCGATATCGACCATTAGCTAGTAAATCATATACAGATTGTATACTCGATGCTAATAATTATCACCATAGCATTCTTGCATGCCGTATTTGCATTTCGGTTTATCAAATCAGTATTTTATTTCTTTCCTTCTTTTGTCTCCATTCAAATACTAAAGCACAAATTTATTTTCTTGTGCTGCCTACTTGATTTTGTTTCTTGCGTTCTTATTAATCCTCTACATGGGTTAGCGATGATATATTGTAATGAGCACTTCATTCTGTGGTTTGGTCATGTAATAGAATCTTATTCCTCATTTCTAATTTATTTGATGCAGAAACCAGGGGGGATAATTGCTCTGTTGGATGAGACATGGTATATACAAATAATTGTAAACATATCCTTTTGTTTCATTGGAATTCCAAATATGGTCCACTTCTCTCTCTCACACACAGGGGGTTCTGAGATGCATCTTCTTTGCAGCATGTCTGTTGTAGAGGACAGCTTTGAATATCTTGATGCACCAGTTGAGAGGATTCTTTGGAGTGGTGTGCCCATGCCCTATCTTTGCAAACCTTGAGAGGATGGCTGTTCCACAGGTCTCATTGCTGCTCGTTTTACTTCAATCCAAAATTATAGGGATTCCATTTCGCATAAGCCTGGCTACCTGTATTTGCAAAGTTTATTTCTACTTTAAGGAGAACACTTAATGCTATCTTGCTATTTATTGGACATGAATAGCCTGTTTTTAAGATTTCAAACTAATCTCAGTTTTGTATACCTATGATGTGGTTTATGCCTACCAACTTACTAGCCTTGTCAAAAATTGTAGGCTATGTGAAATACTGCTACCTTATGATTCTGCCAAATCACATAGTTCATTGTGATGTGCTCTTCATTTGGTACAACATAGCATGTTTTCACTTTCTGCTGTGCAAATACATAAGTTTTAATAGCTCGTCAGGTTGAATCCTTGTCAATTAGAGATCAAGTGATACGAGTCTATCTAACAATCATATCAACGGTAGCTACCCCTTTATCTCCTACACAGGGTCTTGTCAACAACACCTACAATACCGCCAGAAGTAATGTTACAGTGGTATGTAGAAGTACTCCAAATTAAAACCGTCAGCCGCACCCCAGCATGATTAACAAGAACTGATATCTCGCTGCAATTGCACCATGCTGAACATAGGAAATGGTTTTTACTTGTTCTTAAGCATCATCGTTCCCAAACCTAGATAGACATAGGCTATCAAATTCAATGAATCTACCTACCTGCTGATTGTAAATCTAAGTCATTTTACAATTTGGAGATACATTTTACTACTTTCTTCTTACTATACTTTCACTGAATAAATGTCATGGGTAAGCATTGCATCCTGGAGGGTTTGGTAAATTTATAGTGTCATCCTTGCATTTTTTGTTGGCGTGTTAACTTGATTGGCTCCTGGTGTTTTTGGGAGGAGAAAAGTAGTAGTGCCTGGATCAATGCTGAATTGATGATCCATTTTTGGCGTTATGCTACAGGTATGTATTGTGTGCTGGTCTCTGAAAGTAAATGGTGATGGTGATGGTGTGACAGAATTTTCTGGAAGTTCTAGATGGGATTGTATTATGCATGTCTACATCGGCAGTTTTCTTGGTTCCTACTTTTACTTGAGTATTCACTTTGCAAATCTTTGGGTCGTGCTTGATTACCCGTTTTTTTAGGATTGGGCAACTAGATTTTGGTTTCGTAAATAACTGCTCAAAGAACTAACTATTCTGTTTAATTTTAAATTCTTCTTATAGCAAGAATTAATTAGTATATATATATACATATAAACTATTGTTTAGCTTAATACTCCAGTTCTTAACAATTTGAAATGGTTGGGTTTTTCACGAGGGGTCTTGGTGTGCCTGCTGGTATCGAGCGAGCCAGCACAAGATTTACTTATGGTCATTTTTTCCACACGTTGATTCATGCTAGCAATTTCATGCACACCGACCGACAATGGAGTATCAGACTTCTGTTTTCTCCTTATCCATGGTGGCAATTTCATCTTCATGCACTCCGATCGACAATGTGAGCTTCATTGTATTACATTAGTGCAATCTGTTTTTCTTCAAGCAGTTTCCTTTCGTGCAGATGAGGTGGCATATTAAGGAAGATTCTTGTTGGCGAAGCAGTTTCCTTCAAGATCGTCAATTGTAATCTGTGTTCAGGGCTTTAATTTAGTGTGCTGATTCTTTTGTGCTTGTTCAGCTGAACATCTAATGGTAGACCTGAACTAGTGCCTGATTCTTTTGTCCTTTTGGTTCGGCTCCACAGGAGGAACAGAACCAAAATCTTGATTTGTACCGAACTGTGAACTGTGAACTGTGAAGATGCAATCCATTAGACTTTGTATACATGCTCATGGTATACATGCTCGGTACATATATAAGTCCTCATGGTACATATGCTCTCAAAATTTACATATATAAGTCCTCATTTTCCCTCCATTTACATATATAAGTCCTCCTGGTATACATGCTTTCAAAATTTTTGACTTTGTCCTGTAATATATTTGATTTGCTGCAATATGCTATTTTCATCTGGAATTTCGCCGGAATTTTTGGTTAAATTTTGTTTGAAATTCAAAAAAGTTTGACCGAAAGTTGACCGAAATTTGAACGAAATTTCGCGAAATTTCGGTGATTTCGCTGGAGGACGAAATTTTTGCCAAACCAAAAGCCTAAACCCTGGTAGAAACCCCTGTGATTTTAAACGCCATGAATAGAGGAACCCCGGCACATATAAGTGCCATGACAGATGAAACTCCGGCGCTGTAATGGCGCCATAAATAGAGAGAACTCCGGTACTTATAAACACCATGAATACGAGGAACTCGGCACTTATAAGCGCCATGAATAGAGAGAACCCGGCACTTATAAGCGCCATGAATAGAGTGAATTCGGCACTTATAAGCGCCATGAATAGAGGAACTCGGCACTTATAAACGCCATGAATAGAGAACCCGGCACTTATAAACGCCATGAATAGAAACCCGGCACTTATAAACGCCATGAATAGAGAAATCCGGCATTTATAAGCGCCATGAATAGAAGAACCCGGCACTTATAAGCGCCATGAATAGAAACCCGGCACCAAGCGCCATGAATAGAGAGAACCCGCGCTTGTAAATGCCAAGGAAAACTTAATCGGTGCCTATAAATGCCACCGTATGGTGGGAAATAACGGCATATAGAAACGCCGTAGATAATTAAGCGCCGCAAATTACTTTTCCTGACGCCATTTTTCTTGACGCCATGTAAACGCCATCTAAAATCTTTTTAAGGCATTTATAAGGTTTTAAAGGCATTTATAGGCGCCATCGGAAGCCTGACGTGTTATAGTGGGAGGAGGTCAGTTAGACAAAGAGAAATCACTTATAGTCAGTTTTATTGGTTTACTGGTGTGTAATAATGTTTCGTGTGATTGGTTCAAAAAAGAATATGTTCATATGTAAGGAGTTGCAACTAATTTCTCCTTTTTAGGAACAATTTCTTTTCTGAAACAAATTTCTTGAATGTAACTGTCATAAAAAAATGATTCTGTTTTTAGGAACAAGGGGGGAATCCCATTTCCATTTTCTACGAAACGGAAATCAACCAGACAAGAAAATGATCATTGTACAGCTTACAAATCAACTAACAATAGCTGCTATTTTTCTTTGCTGCTCATGACTGCTGTATAGCACTTTAATCTTTACTATATAAAGTGAGAGTTTCTTCCCACGTCACTTCATCAAAATTATCCACCTTTGCCACTACTCTTTAATTACCCACCTTTGCTCGCGTTACTTCATCAAAATTACCCACCTTTGCCACTGCTCTTTAATTACCCACCTTTGCCACTGTTATTGCTCTTTACAAATAAATTTTTTATCGTAAATTGAGTTTTCGTTGCAACGCACGGGCACATGACTAGTTATTGTTGAGTTGCTTGACCAAAAGAACGAAAAATTATTGTTAACTGATGGTATTTTGGTTAAAGTTCTAATTAAGATGTATACCATCTAAAATTGATGGTATTTATTTGCAGGAAAAAAGAGAAATAAGATAGCTGCAGTTCTAGCCATTGTGATGCCTATAATTGCTGCGATACTGGTCCGTAATATGCTTTTGTTCTTGGAGGAGAAGACCAGCAGCACAGCCGCTTCTACCATGTAAGTCCTCTCAACCATTTTAAATTATGAAATAGTATCAACTCAACTTATGAATTAGTTGACTGGCCAGCAGGGAAATGGTGATTCAGTTCATAACATGGACTTTTTTAATCGAATTTCATTCTATTAAATCTTAATACCAAAGAGGGTCCCCAGCTTGCAGCGAACCATATTTCCTGAAAAGCTTATTGTCTTACTTTTCATCATTGTGTACTTACCTTCACAGATTCAACTAGTCAAGATGATATTCAAAGCATCGATTCGCTTCTTCTTGATCTATCAACACTACGTGTTGCTACAGATGACTTTGCAGAGAGCAAAATGCTTGGTAAAGGAGGATTCGGTATGGTTTATAAGGTACAAAATCGTGACATATGTAACTTTGTCAGGTAAATTTTTTGTTGAGGAGTAAGTATCTTTACTTGAACAGGGAGTCCTACCGGAAGGTCAAGAAATAGCGGTGAAAAGGCTCTGTCAGAGTTCCAGACAAGGAATCGGAGTTCTGGTTGCTAAGCTTCACCACAAGAACCTCGTGCGGCTTATTGGTGTTTGCTTGGAAGAACAAGAGAAAATACTTGTGTATGAATATATGCCCAATAGAAGTCTTGATACCATTCTTTTTGGTATAATTTTCTCACTTGTGATTTTCAAAATGAAAAGTTCTCAGTAGGAGTAGTGCAAGAGCCACTAAAATTTCACTGCAATGATATGTCTTGTTTGAATGGCAGATACAGAGAAAAACAAGGAGCTAGATTGGGGAAAGAGATTCAAGATTATAAATGGAATTGCTAGAGGCTTACAATATCTTCACGAAGATTCTCAATTCAAGATAGTTCACCGGGACCTCAAAGGGAGCAACGTTCTATTAGACCTCGATTACAACCCTAAAATTTCTGACTTGGCTTAGCAAAGATATTTGGTGGGGATCAATCAGAAGATGTCACTCATCGTATTGCCGGAACATAGTAAGTATGGCCAGCATTTCCCTATTAAGACAGCAAAGTAGATCAGGTTGTAAAGTTATGTTTTTATCACAGCGGATACATGGCACCGGAATACGCCATGCGTGGTCAGTATTCAATCAAGTCGGACGTGTTTAGCTTCGGTGTTTTGGTTTTAGAGATTGTCACAGGAAGAAGAAACAGTGGCTCATATAATAGCGAGCAAGATGTCGATCTCTTGAATCTTGTGAGTACTTGAAGATTGTTCATAAACTCTAGAAGCAGCCAATTTCTCACAGCAATATCTGAATAATCGACCAATTTGGTGCAGGTATGGGAGCACTGGACCAGGGGAAATGTCATCGAGTTGATCGATCCATCCTTGGGCAGCCATCCCCCCATCGACCAGATGCTGAAGTGCATCCACATAGCCCTCTCGTGTGTGCAGAAAAAACCTGCGAATAGGCCGATGATGTCGTCGGTGAATATCATGTTTAGCAGTCAGACTGTCCGTCTCCCTTCTCTGTCCAGGCCAGCCTACTGCATCCAGGAGGTTAGTGCCAGTGACAGCTCAAATGTGCATTTAGAACCGTATCCAAGAGCTTCCGGGTACACAGATAATTCCGGGCACCGAAATTTCGCCGAAATTACCCGAAATTTCGGTCAAAATGCACTGACTGAAAATTGGTTCAAACGATGTCGAAAAATTTTGAAATTTTTTTGTAGGTTCCTGACACATTAGAGATGTTCTCATAAAATTGTCAGGTGATTATCAGTTCTGTGTATTTTTAAAAAATTCAAATATTGGTACTGTCCCGATGAAACGTTGATCGGCAAGTTTGAACCGGATGAAAAATAGTACAAACGACGTTAGAAAATTTAGAATTTTTTTTTGGAGATTCCTGACATATTTATAATATTTCAGTAAAAATTTCAGATGATGATCAAATGTGAGGAATTTTTAAAAATTCAAACATTGGTTCTGTCTTGGTAAAGCGCTGAGCGGCAAGTTTCATCCGAATGAAAATTAGAACAAACGAGGTTATAAAATTTTGAAATTTTTTTTGGATGGTCCTGACATATCCATAATATTCTCATAAAATTTTTATATAATGATCAGGTGTCATGAAGTTTTAAAAATTCGAACAGTGGTACTATCCTGTTAAAAGTTCGATGATCAATAATAGATTTACTTTAGCAATAAGAAAGGTTTAAATTTTTTAAAAATTTTACATAAGGGTGACAAGGAAATGTTTAATATCTCATGAAAATTTTGAATCATGATCACGCTCCAGCGAATTTATAAAATTCGTAGAAGGCACAGTGCCATTTATGTTCTTTCTCTGATTGATTTTTGAAATATAATACAACAAATTAAGTTCAGTGCTTACTGCATTCATAGATTTTATTGAGCAAACAAAGAAAGTTAAAATTTTTTGAAAATTTTATAGAATGATACTGAGGAAATTCTTAATCTGTCATAAAATTTTTAGATAATGATCACACTCGAGAAAATTTAGAAAAATCTAACAAGTTTACTGTCCCAATTATGTTCATTCTGTTTTTGATTTTTCAAAGATAACAAATGATGTTAAATTATTTTGAATTTTTTTTGTATGATCCCAAACTACTAAGGTTGATACCATAAATATTTCATATCATTATCAAGCTTCTAAATTTTTTTAAAAATCCGACAGTGTTTCTGCCCAAATTTTAAAAAATCTCAAAAAATTAGTTTTTCATCAAATTTTCATGAAAGATCACTTTCTAATAGGTTGTTGGACCAAATCCGGCCAAATCCGGTGCTCAAAATTCAAAATCCGGATTAAAATTACTGTAACACTTTCAAATTTTTTTGAATTTTTGAATTTGCCCGGCTTTTGTAATCTGGGGGGAGGGGGGTTCAAAATCTGAAATTTCACCGAATTTCGGGGAAAATTTGGTCCCTGCACAGGGTTGGTGGACAGTAAAAGTCATAGTGATGCTGATGTATGTCATGATAAATTGTCGCTAGTCTCGATTTTTCTGTTAAATATATGACCACTGGTGTGGAAAACTCTGCCTATTGTCCCGTAGTATCCCAGATTCCCAGGGAAGGACTTGTGTGCTTCCACGACGTTCAACAACGCATAAAGCTGTGACAATGACTCTCTTGGGAGCCGTACGAGGACGACGAATCGGCGTCCGCTTGGAAAAAAAGTTTTTTTTTTGAGACAGATAGCTGTTGCCTGTTGGCCGCCGTATGCCGCGGACAGAGGCCACTGAGGTGAAATTATTCTTTCCACCCAAAATCTATCCGTTCCTCCCGCACCCAGGATCAGTAATGGCGTTTCAGCTTACCGCGTACGCCACGCAAATGGAAAATTTCGGAATTCTATAAAAGTTTAACTACTAGTTTTGCAAAAATAGTCTATTTTCGTAACGTTTATGATGATAGTCGCCGTGCCGTGGAGTTCAGGTAGTTAACCGTTTGCGTGGGAACTGGATCCGCCGGTGACACTTGTTTGGGTCACAGGATGTAGTACCCGTGCAAATTGGGAATGGTCAAGAAAGACTCCCAAATTGATCATACAGGGCGCAAAGATTATTTTAGACTAGGCATATTCAAGACTGGGCAAAAAAAAAAAGATTCTAGGTGGGCACAGAGGTAAGACCTAGGACTTGGCCAGGCACTCAGGCCTACAACAATGGCAGATCTGGGTGCTCCGATTTGTACCCAAGCCCAAATGAGCCCAGTATCTTCCAACACTCAGCTTTCAGGCCCGAACAAGTCTCGTCCTCGCAGCACAGCCGAGCGAGGGCCTACCGGCCCGCTGTACCACCGAACGTAGGCGCGGCCCGTGCGCACCCAGCGCTGTTCCATGGCCGACCCTGATGAGCACACGCATTCGATAAGAAGGTGATGCGTTATGCGTACTGCGTCGTGTCATGACTCGTCCTACGGTCAGCGTTTTTTACAATTCTCGTATGCGAAAAACAAGAACAACAGAGAGACTAAAATATGAAGAATGAGTACCGGAGAGTACATATTCATTAACATCAAACAAGCGTACTGAGCCGCTCCACACTAGAAAACCCTATACTAGGTGTAAGATTTTTAACAAGACAATAACTCTATATCTATTCAAAAATAAATAAAAATTAATTCTTTTTCCTCTAATATTTATGTGCACTACCTTAGTTCCATATGTCTTCTGCTCATTTCCTCTCGTCATAATAGTATAAATGAGATAAGTATATATCGGCACTGCACGAAGGTTGACACGAATTGTAAATAAACCTTGTTTAGACTCGTTGAAAATAAACCGAGCTAACATGGTATGGTTTAGATAAATGACCTAGTAGTACCGTACTGACCGGCACGACACCCACGTCTGCTCGAGGCCAACGTTCTGCATCCAGGACGACCAGGAGACGGACGCCGAGTCGGACGTGTACTCGGTCCACCACTAGCCGGTCCAAGGCGATAGGTGTCGCTCACGGTCACGGAACCGAGATGAGCCTCTGCCTTGATTGAAGCAGTTTAATCGATTGCATAATACTCCCACTCATTTTTTTTTACTTTCTAAAGTTTTATCGTCAATAAATGTAAAACAAGCAATATTTACTATATAAAAATTATATTATTAAATTTATCGTTAAAATAATTTTATAATTTTATTGGTATATTTTAATGTAAAATTATAAAAAATAACACTCAAAACCATATCTTATAGACCGTAAATAATAAAAAACTTCAAGTAAAAAAAAAGAGTGGTAGTACCCACTTTAGATCAATAGTAAAAAAGGTACAAACTCCTAACATAGGACGAAGTACATTCTCGGTCAGAACAATAGGGCGACGGCCTAAGGCCCCGAGAACTAGGGGCGGTAGGGCCCCTACCAACTCTGCCCAAGGCCCGACGCCAAAGATGTCGATGGCATGATATCTTTGGTAGCCTGGTATGTTATGTCTGTATCATCTGTCTCCTCGGTTCCTCCCCCCAAATGCGAAATCTCTAATCCCCAATCCCGTTCGGCCGTCCAATTCCCAATCCCTCTCCCCGCTGCATGCCATCACTACCTTCCCTTCCCTAGGCGGCTCGGCAACAGCAAGCGCAGCTCACCACCAATTTATGGAGAGGATGCAGACAGGGACGGAGCCAGGAATTTTATTCGCAGGAGGCCAATATAAAAACTAATATATTGAAATCAATATATGTAAAGGATAATTTAGCCATGTATTACATTGAAATCATCCATAATTATATGTAATTAGAGGAATTAGGGAAAGTAACACACCTGCAAGAGTTTAGTTAAACCGTACTCGTCGACGCTTCTTTGCAATGAAATCATCTATAAATGCTTCGGTTTTAAACTCTAGAGCCATATCCCTCTCAATATAGACTATCAAGCAATCTCTCAGAAATTCATCTTCCATTTTATTTCGAAGTCTTGTTTTGACAAGTTTTATGGCAGAAAAAGCACGTTCTGTTGTTGCAATTGAAACAGGCAAAGTAAGGACAAGTCGAATTAACCTGCAAATTAGAGACGATGGGATTAATATATAGAAAATAAGAGTGTTGAGGACAATTATAGTTTAAACACAAGTAAATAAAGATTACCTATCTATCAAATTATAATCTTTAGATTTTTCCGTCTCTACAAGTTTTTGGCAAAAAGATCAGCAATATTTGATAAGTCTTTGAACTCTTGATTTCGTAGCACATCAAGCTCATAATATTGCAATTGATGCCTTAAGTTAATCCTTTCCTGTTCTGAAAATCTGAAGGATAAAACTTTGCAGCTAACAAGCACACATTGTCAATGTTGAATGACCTATATGAGTTCCTTGGATCCAAAAAGGTACAAAGAATAAGTAACTCAGTTGCTTGTTCACTGAATCTGCTATTTAACTCCTGTAGCTGCTGGTCAACAACAACTGTAAAAATATTATATTGATAGTGATGTTGAACCGAAGTCTCATCCCGTCTACGTGATCGAATAAAGTCAGCATAGAAACTGCTCATATCAGGAACAGAAATCTCATGCTTATTGCAAAATGCAACAACATCACTTAAGAGTTTAGTCCAACCATTATCCCTTAACTTTTGAATTAGTTCCTTTGTAGTAGCAACATCATGCATTGGGTTGGAAGATATAGGGGGGTAATTAAAAATTTTTGCATGGGGGGAGCCATGGCCCATACTAGCCCCCCTGGCTCCGTCCCTGGATGCAGACCATGCGGCGTCCGCTCCGTCCAACGAGGCAACGAATCTCGCTCGGCCCTCCGCTAAGTCCGCTCCTTGCCTCCTCCCCAGTCCGCACCACAGAAATCGCGGCGGCCCCCACGCAGACGTTAGCCGCCAGCACGCCGCCTCGGTTCGACCTCCGCCTCCCCACCACCAGAAGCCGCTAGCCCCTCACACGCATGCCACGATCCCGGTTTAAGCTTTCAGCGAGACAACATCGTGACTCTCCCCATCTTCTACAGTCAGGGAGTCCAATATGTGAATTTATTATTTGTTCTACAATTATTGCAATGTCATCTAGGAAGTACTTGTCTAGAAGCGAAAAAAGAAAAAAAAGAAAACATGTAGATGAATTTATAGAGACACAGAGAGGTGCTATTGACAAATTCTTTAGAACTAATGTAGATTTATCTACAAATCCTGAGAACCTAGCGCTAATTTGTGTTGAAGAACAGTATAATCAAGAAGTAGATGATAATGATGATATAAGTACGCACGAAAATTTAGCTAGTCCATCTAGTTCAGATACTTTAAGTGGTAATAAAGATTTTATAATGGATATTTATGACCCAAGAAATTGGGATAACCTTGATAATAAAGCTAGGGACATTTTAGTGGAAAAAGGACCTATAAGAGAAGAAAATACCACATTCCCCTTAGATAATACCTCTAGACATTTTTCATCTGCTTATTATTCAAAAAAAAAGTAATGGGGAGATACATGATAGAAAATGGTTGGTTTATTCAAAGCATGTTGATATAGTGTATTGTTTTTGTTGTAAGCTTTTCAAATCTAATATGAACAAGAGTTCATTAGCTGATAATGGTTTGAATGATTGAAAACATCTTAGTTCTAGGCTCAAAGATCATGAAAATAGTGTTGAGCATATTACTAACATGAACACTTGGAATGAATTAAGAATAAGACTAGGAAAAATGGAAACAATTGATAAAGAGTTGCTGCAAGAAATCACAAAGGAGAAAGAGCGCTTAAGACATGTTTTAGTTAGAATACTTGCCATTGTGAAGTTTCTTAGTAAACGTAGTTTGGCTTTTCGAGGATCTAATGATAGACTTTACCAAAACAATAATGGTAATTTCTTAGCATGTGTTGAAATGGTTGCAGAATTTGATTTGGTGATGCAAGATCATCTTAGACGCATTACAGGTAATTAAATCCATCACCATTATCTTAGTCTTAAAATTCAAAATGAGTTAATTTCACTTTTAGCACATAGTGTTACAAGTGCTATCATAAAGATTGTTAAAGATGCAAAATATTTTTCTGTAATTCTTGATTGCACTCCGGATGTGAGCCATCAAGAACAAATGACTCTTATTGTTAGATGTGTTAATATGTCAAGTACCAAAATTAATATAGAAGAATTCTATCTAGAGTTCTTGAATGTGGATGATACATCTGGTTTAGGGCTTTTTAATGAACAGTTAAATGCTATAAAGTCTTTTGGCCTTAATGTTGATGATATAAGGGGACAATATTATGACAATGGTTCTAACATGAAAGGGAAGCACCAAGGGGTACAAAAACGATTGCTTGATATGAACCGAAGAGCATTATATATGCCATATGCTTGTCATAGTCTTAATCTTACTCTTTGTGATATGGCAAATTATTGTAGTAAAGCTATTTCATTTTTTGGAATTGTGCAACGGATATATGTATTATTTTCAAGTTCTCCTAAAAGATGGAAACTTTTGCTTGATCATGTTCCAAATTTAACAGTTAAACCTTTGTCTAATACTCGTTGGGAGAGTCGTATCAAAAGTGTTAAAGCTATTAGATATCAAGCTCCACAAATATGGTTAGCTTTGTTAGAGGTATGCAAGTCTTCTGATGACCCTAAGTCAAAGAGTGGTGCGAAGAATCTGTATGATGTTCTTGGAACTTTTGATTTTTTACTTGGTATGGTCATTTGGCATGATATTTTATTTTCCGTGAACATGGTAAGTAAAAAAGTTACAATCTTCATCTATGTGCATTGATTCTGCCCTGCAACAAATAGAAGTCATAATGCAATATTTTGATAAGTATAGAAATGAAGGATTTGCATCTAGTTTAAATATTGCTAAAGGTCTTGCATCTGAAATGAAGATAGAACCATCATTTCCAATAAAGCGTCGTGCTACTAGGAAAAAACAATTTGATGACAGTGATTACATTGAAGAAGTTCTAACTGCTCAAAAGGCTTTTGAAGCTAATCAGTTATTTAGAGCAACTTGGGCCTTGGGCGGAGTTGGGCCGGGGGGGCCCTAGTTCTCGAGGGCCTTAGAGCAACTCCAATCCAAATCCCTATATTTTCCCCCTAAATCACTTATTTAGGGGTGGTATAAAAATTAGGAGCATCCTATACCAAATTTGTCTCCAACCCACACTCCCTATTACTCACCCCTATTATTTATCTAAACATTATTATTACTTTACATCCATGAACTATTATTTTAAAATGAATAAAAAAATGCCAAAGAAAATAGTAGGGGCAAAGAGAAAGCCCCTAGATATAGGGGTGAGAAGGGGCCTCCCTAAAATAGGGATTTCAAATAGGGGTTGGGTTGGAGCTCATATTTTTTTAGTTCTCCTTAGAGCATCTCCAACAGTTCCTAATATTTAGACTCCCAATATGTTTAGATTGGGACCTTTTCAAAAGTTTTTGGGTCTACAAAATACCTTGTTCTCCAACTATTCCCATATTTTCTCCCAAAAAAACACCTTTGAATTGGTCCACGGCATGCAGTCCCTGTCCGATTGGAAATCAGAGTCCCTGTCCGATTGGAAATCGTTCTGGAGAAAAAGGATCGTATATAGATCGATGGTCCAAAGGACCGGACGGCACCACAAAAGCAATAGAAATTACCAAGAAAAACAACACAGTGTCCAGAAGGCACTAGACGAGGGGAGAATCATTGTCACGTTTCATTTGCCTTTGTAGGTACTTCATTTACAGCCGTGGGCTATTCGGTACATACGCTCCCATAAAGTCATAGAACCGGCACAGCCAATCCAAGTTCTCATCCCTGTGGCTATCATCTTCGGCCGCACAATCGATCAGGTGGCATATTGCAGCATGAGTCATCGTCCATCCCTCCTCCAAAGGCTTTTGGACGAATCGTCGTCGGACGATGATGACGAATTTATTTTTGCCGCTGGTCAAATCTTTCAACGTTATTCGTAGTTTGCACGAAAACATGGTGGTTCTGTCCCCGGACATCAAGTCAAGTATCAGGACAAAAAAGGAGGGCACTCAAGAATGTATCAAGATTACTTAGCGGATAATCCTACGCACGCCCAACCGATTTCAAAGCGAAGGTTCAGTATGTATTCGTTTGGTTCCTTTAATTTATATTATACATTATAAGATTCGTCTCTTATTGTTCTTGGTTGCGCAGTATAGAATGAGCCGTGATCTATTTTTACGCATAATGCATGCAGAGAAGATCATGATGATTACTTCGTAAAAAAGAAATGCGCCAATACACCGGATTAAGTTGCTTCCGGAAGGTCACGGCGTTATTCCGTATGCTAACTTATGGAGTACCGGCGAGATGCTCTGAGACGAGTATGTTCGTATTGGCGAAAGTACTGTCATACAGAGTCTGAGAAGGTTCGTTAAGGCTATGGTTGAACTTTTTGAAGATGAGTATTTGAGATCCCCTAATGAGAATGATACAGCTCGATTACTTGTGAAAGGACGAGGGATGTCGCCTAGAGGGTGAATAGGCTAATTATAAATTTAAACTAAATTGCGGCGGAATCTGTAACCTTGAATGTCCAATAATACTCCGGACAGTCCGAATAGTTCGGATAGTCCGAGGTTGTATTCGGATACTCCGAACTTATTCGGATAGTCCGAGAATCAATTCGGATATTCCGAATGCTCCAGAGCACATAGCTTGCAAATACTAGATCTAAGCTATTTGGGGGTATTAAACACACCAAATTAAACTAGCTAGCCTAGAATACCTGAATCAAGTCAAGATCTAGAGGAATATTCAATAGAAAAGTAGAACAGGCAATTTCAATATTCAAAATCAAGTACTCTAGCAAGAATAAGAAGTAAGCATAAAGACAATGATTTTTCACCAAGTTCGGATCCTTGAGGGATCCCTCGTCTCCGATGAGTGGCTCGGTCACACTTGAGTCGGGTCTCTTTCAACCCTCTTACTCCGGTGTTGCACAAATGCACTCGCCGGTTTCAACTCCTTTGACGCTTGAGCAGGGGTCTCTGTCAACCCTCTTCCTCCGGTGTTGCACAAATGCACTGCGGTCTTCACTTCTTTGATTCCTTCCCTTGCGGAGGCGGAATCCGGCATTCACAAACTTCCCACGACCAACCACACAAAAGTCTGGGTGGCTCGAGGCAACCTCCTAGCCGCCTAAGAGTCCTCAACCTCCAAGAGTAACAAATGCTCACGAAGAACAAGCTTGGAGATGAAATCAAGTGCTCAAACAACTCAAATCTTACTCAACACACTCCTCTTTCAACTCTCCTCAACACACACCTCTTCCAACTCTTCTCAACCCTTCTCACTAAGGGGATCACTTAGATCTAAGAGTAGAGAGGGATTTGGGGCTCAAGAATGAAGGGAATAGCACCTCTAAACAATAGGGTAAGAGCCCCTTCAAAATGGGGGAGGATGGGGCTATAAATAGAGCCCACCAAAAACTAGCCGTTTTCCTCAACGTTCAAGTCAGTTCGGACAGTCCGAGCTCAAGATCGGATAGTCCGAACGCGCCAAACTCGAAGTAACAGAGAATTCACTTCGGATAGTCCGAAAATATGTTCGGATAGTCCGAACATTCGGATACTCGAGTTCATCTTCGAATAGTCCGAACTGGCTTCGAGCAGCCCGATTTAAAACGAGCATAACTTTTGACTCCGGACTCCGATTTAAGTGATTTTGGACTCTATTGAAAGCTAAGAACAAGGGCTACACAACTAAAAAGGTCTCACTACTCAAATCTCAAAGGATAAAATCCAGATTTCACAAAGAATCCAAGAGAGACCTACAATTCTCACTTTCCGGCACCACCAACACCACTCTTTCTCTAAGTTTCACAAGAATGAATCACTTGAGCACTTGACACATCTAAAAGTCATTCAATGGAGTATCCCTCTTAATAGTACGGCAATCCTTAGACTCAAATTCAAACGAGAAATCTAAGTCTTACATTCAATCCGCATGCCGTCTTCTCCGTGGATGCAATGTGCATGTTGTCTTTTACCAAATGATTGATGACATCTTCGCCTTGTCCAACTTGACTCGATTCACATCATGAGACTCTCGTCCTATCGACCTTGACTTGATCATCCTCTCCGACGATCTCCACGCCAAGTCAATCTTGACTTAGTCCTCAACTCTTGGTGACACCGCCGTCTTGTTGACCTCGGCTTAATGATCATCCTCCAAGATACCTTGGTCATCATACACATATGGGACCTAATTCTTTCCAAACCACTCATGAAAGATATTAGTCCCAAAAGCTCAATAGATATGAAGAAATTGATATTTGTGAGCAGTTGATTACCACAAGTGTTTCATATAAAAAGACACAATATAAATGGAAACACTTGACATAAGAAATGTTCTCTACTAAGTGCATCATGATGAATATGTAATTGATCTATATGCACTAGAGAGATAATTGTTGATATGATGAATCAATTAAATCATGGCAAGGATCACAATCTTTACTTAAATGAAGTACATGATGGAATATACACGAATTGTACATGTGCAACTAATATTTGGAATAAGAGTAAATATGTGATCCAACACTAGATTAAACTTCACTAAGAGAATTTGCATGAGAAGATATACAACTAAAATATGCATGCACCAAGTCAATCTATAGCAATATGAAGTTTAACTCTAGTTAATATATGCATACTAAAAACAAAGCACGTAATGAACTCAAATGAATATATATGCACAAATAAATATGATATGAACCAATGTGCATATATATAATCAACATGCTACTTGGAGTTCATTATGCACTTGCACAAAAGGAATGCAATAACAAATATAGAAGAGATACCAAAATTGCATACCTTATCTTTGCTTAACCATCCCACTTGATTTTCCTCTAAATAGATGAGACTGATACTCAACTAGGCAATAACATGGTAGTCTTATAGCTATATAATCATATTAGAGGTTTGTCATTTGTTAAGCACTAAGTTAAGTATTTACTCAATTACATAGATTGTCATTATATGCGTTTGTCATTAATCACCAAAATAACATAAGTGCCTAGATGCACTTTCAACTTGCAATTGGGGAGGAAAGAGGTTTTTCTGGTATGCTAGGTTCGATAGATTGCATGCATTGGAGGTGGAAGAACTGCCCTTCAGCATGGCAAGATATGTACTCGGGCCATGTGCACGAGCCTAATTTTAGGGGCATTGCTTCCAAGGATCTTTGGATTTGGCATGCTTTTTTGGTTTACCTGGGTCTTATAATGATATCAATGTTCTTCATCGGTCTCCACTATGTGCGAAGCTAGCTGAAGGCCAGGCTCCACAAGTGCACTACAGCATAAATGGTCAAGTGCACTACAGCATAAATGGTCACGATTATAGCATGGGGTACTACCTTGCCAATGGCATATACCCATCGTGGGCAACATTTGTGAAGACTATACCAGAACCACAGGGCAATAAGAGGAAATATTTTGCCAAAGCACAGGAAGTAGTAAGGAAGGATGTGGAACGTGCTTTTGGAGTTCTACAATCCCGTTTTGCCATTGTTCGTGGTCCAGCTTGATTTTGGGATGAAGAGACACTAGGTAACATCATGAAAGCCTGTGTTATTTGCATAACATGATTATAGAAGACGAGGGAGAAGTGGACCCTGACGAACGTTTCAACTATGGTGGAGAAAATGTGAAACCTTCTCATGAGCACCATCCTGATCTGGATGAATTTATTAATACACACAAAAAAATTAGGGACAACGAAACTCACCATCAGCTGCAAGAAGACCTAGTGGAGCACCTATGGCAATATCATGCAGGTCAATATTAAGTTTTATTTTTTTGTTGACATACTGTATTGAATTTCCTTTTGTATTACAGTTCATTCATTTCAATTTATGAAGGAGAACTGCAGAATCTAATACAATGCATACTTACTGATTGTGCATAAAGGAATACCCCACAAGAAAACTAAAGTATCAGTCCTATAACTATACAGTCTGAAAGTACATCTAGGCACTTATGTTATTTTGGTGATTAATGACAAACACATATAATGACAATCTATATAATTGTGTAAATGCTTAACTTAGTGCTTAACAAATGATAAACCTCTAATATGATTATATTACTATGAGACTAACATGTTTATTGCAAAGTTGAGTATTAGTCTTGTCGGGACCAGGCAACCCTTGGCTGGTCAAACAAACAGTCTCCCAGCCCCCTAGCTCGAAGGGCCTCAATCAAAGACCTGGACCAAACTCGAGGCCGCTCGACCTAGGGCGCGGTATCTCCGAGCTCGGGGTCCCCACGAGCTCGAGCTCGGGTTGATCCAAGGTCGATAACGTTCCCTTGGATCCCGGACACGTCATCACTTGGCAGTTACGGAAACGTGGGATCGTGGAGTAATGCGGGCGCGCGCGGCGGGATCGGGACGGTTACCACCGGCTATCAAAGCGCATGAAAGCCACGATCCGAGGATGGCTCTCGGACGTTGCAGGATGAATGTGTATAAGACTGGAGCTTTGTAAAAACTTAGGGACAGATCAATCCAGCACACACATACACTCGAGCTCAAGCCTAGACTTAGCATCATCAAGATTGGGCTGTAATCCTCTCTTATACTCACAAAAAGCAGGAAGCACCACCGCGAGGTGACTGGAGTAGAGCTGTTACCTTCTCAGGGGCTCGAACCAGGATAATCATTTGTCTCGCCCGTTGTCTCCTAGCTCCGACCATAGACCTCCTCAACCTCATCCCTCTGTTCGAGCAAAGCGCAGTTGTGGTCCCATTTCTTACTGACCCCTACTTCATTTTCTGCGGTTGGCGATCCCGATCGTCGACAGCTGGTGCCCACCGTGGGGCCCGATTGCTTTGTTCATTCGCAGGAAAAACTCCAAGGTCTTAGGAGCATGGCATTCTCCATCGACGGACGCTCTTCAAGCGTGGGATCGGGCGCGGAGTCCGGCTCCGCATCCCTATTTTCGCCTTCCCCGCCACCGTGCGAGCAGCACGTTTTCATGGTGGATGCTTCTGGTAAGGACGCAGCAGCAGAAGATCGCGACCCGCAAACCCCCGAGGATGCTCGCCGGATGGTTCACGTCGCGATCAATCAAGCCATAACCGCGCTCCGACGGGAAGACCAGGAGAGGCTTCCCCCCTCGGGAGGAGCGCCTTCGCGCTATCGCCCGGATCATGGCTGATCCCGATAAAGACAAAATCGAGCTCTTCGGTGGGCTTTGGCGAAGAACTTCGATTGTCTTTGCAATCGAGGCCATCCTCCGCAAGACAGAAGTCACCGCTCAAGGACCCCTTCCCTAAGAAGCAGTGACAATTCATCACGTCATCGCAGGCGCACCCAACGGCGGTCGCCGAGGCGTGAAGCGCCTTCATCTCGGCAACACCCTCGGGGCGAGACCCCGACATCGCCGCATCGCAGTCCTGCGGCTACTAACCCGAGCAGGGCCCGACGCGAGGTGAGCCACACGAGCTCCACGCCAACTGATAGCGGGTCGCGAGGACTTTCCCCGGCGTTACGCGAGCGTCGTCGGCGCATAAGACCTGCGGCACCTCCGGTGACTCCGTGCTTTCGGCACCATGGCCGATCTCGCCAAGATCGGGTCATCAAAACCGAGCTCGGAGTCGTGCAGCGAGTGGAGATCTCGTTAGGCCACGATCGCTCCGCGTGCACCGCCCGACCCTACGGTTGCGAAGCGTACTCGAGCGACCTTAAATCGCGTCTGTTAACGCTGCTCAGTTCAAGCCGCTTTGATCGGCGCGCCGACGGGACCAAGAATCTGGCGAGTTCTGTCCATCTACTCGACCGCTATTACGGCGGCGGGGTGACGCAGTGGTCATGGCCAACTACCTCCGACCATCACGGGCGGTATTTGCCCGAACACGGCTCTTCAATCAAAAGCCGGTTCCTTTGGTCGTGGCGCCAAATCGAGCGCCCTCCGTTCCAACTTCGAGAAACATTACGGCGGCTAGGAGGGAGAAAGACCTGGATCGTGTCATCCAGGGCAAGAGCGAGCCTCTTCGTGATTTCGTGCGGCGGTTTATCCGCACGAGGAACCTGATTCCGAGCATCTCTGATGAAGCAGTCATCAAGGCCTTCAAGTTCGGCGTTCGTGACCGGCGCCTTACTGAAGACCTCGAGATCACGACAAGGCTCAGCGTCAACAAATTGTTTCGCATGGCGAGCAGTATCTTGACGCGACGACGTCGTCCATTGGAAGTGCGATACGACCAAGGTAAGCTTGAGTGCGAGCCACTCTAAAGGCTGGCCCGTCCAACTCTAAGGGCGCGGACCAAGACACGCGCCAAGCGGAAGCGTGACCGCGAGACCAAGCGGAGGTCGGCCATGGGTCATCGTCTCGGCGGACGGCCGCGTATCAGTCCTCGAGGTCGAGATCGGACTGGGGCGGGACCCGACCTCGTCAAGGTCGGCCTCGATCCGCTTGAGCCTGAGGCCAGCCAGAAAAAGAGGGCAAGACGGCTGGACCTCGGAGGACCGGCGCTTCGACGCGAGGCCGAAAGGGCGGCCGGGACGACACGGCGAATTTTGCTGTTTCCGCAGGCGCGGCCTCGACTGCGATCTGCGCAGGCTTGGCAGGAAAGCTTGAAGCCTTCTATGGCGGACGCGGTGAGATGCCCGTGCTCGAAGGATGACGACCTGCGAAAGGGTGAATGCGGAGTCGAACACGGCGACCTCGACTGGAATTCCAACGGGGCAAAGCGCCGGATTGACGTTATCTTCGGCGGCTCGGCGACCTACCAGTCCAGGCGCGAGATCAAGGCTGCTGCTCGGACCATCTATCAGGTTGCATCAGGAAAGCCCGTCGAGCAACACTGCAAGTGGGCCGGGGCCACCATCACCTTTTTCTCGGAGGATGCCTTACAAGGTATGGCGAGACTTAAAGACCGCCTTGGTCGTGACCCGACCATTAGCAACACGGTGGTCGGGCGTGTCATGGTCGGCGGAGGCGGCTCTCTTAATTTTCTTTGCGGAAGCACTCGGCCGGATCAGATCCCGGTCAAAGATCAAAAGCATCGCCATTCCTTCTTGGAATCGTTCACGGGAGTTCGACTACTCCCTTAGGCGGTGGTCTTGCCGTCACCTTCGCGGCTCGGACAACTTCGCGCCGTGATCACCTTTGAGGTGGTTGAGGCGACCTCCGTATCGCGCTATTCTCAAGGCCAGCCCTCATCAAGTTTATGGCGGCCAATCATTACGGTCATCGGTGCATGAAGCTCCTGGCCCTAACGGCATCATTACGTCTTGGTGACTGCAGGCGACACATGGCTGCAGACCAAGGCTCTGGAGATCGCCGCATGCTACCCAGCCGAGGTCAGAGGTGACGGAGAAAACGCCCGGCGCGGCGATCCAACCAATGGGCAACAAAGGCCGTGCCGCTCGAGGAAAGCGACACGACCGGTGTGTCCACGTCTCGGTGAGCTAAGTCCCAAATAGGAACTCGAGCTCGTCACCTTCCTTCAGCGCCAACAAAGGTATATTCGCAGGAGCCTGCGAGATATGCAGCATTCCAAGGGAGGTGATCGAGCACAAGTTACAGGTCAGAGCCGATTCTAGACCTGTGCGTCAGAAACTGCGTCGCTTCTCCCCGGAGAAGGTTGCGGTCATCAAGGAAAACCTTGATAAGCTCCTGAAGGCCGGCTTCATCCGCGAGATCGACTACTCCGAGTGGCTGGCCAACCCGGTCATCGTGCAGAAGAAGGGAGGCAAGTGGAGAATGTGCGTCGATCATACGGGGTTGAACTCGGCCTGCCCGAAGGACAATTTCCCCCTTCCGCGCATCGACCAGATCGTTGACTCCACCGCCAACGCCAAGATGCTAAGCTTCTTGGATGCTTACTCGGGCTACCACCAGATCAAGCTGGCGGTCGACGATGAGAGCAAAACTGCCTTCATCACCCCGTTTGGCACTTATTGCTACACGACCATGTCATTTGGTCTGCGCAATGCGGGGGCAACATTCCAGCGTCTGATGACTAAGACCTTCGAGCCGCAAATTGGGCGAAACCTCGAGGTCTACGTGGATGACATCATCGTCAAAAGCCCCTCCGGGAGCGACCACGTCCATGACCTTGAAGAAACATTTGCAAACTGAACAGGTACAAAATCAAGCTCAACCCCGAGAAGTGTGTGTTTTATTTGCATCAGGGAAAGTCCTTGGCTACATGATCGGGGGCTCAGGGGTTGGTCCGAACCCGGAAAAGATCGAGGCCATTGAGAAGATGGAGCCCCCAACCTCGATCAAGCAAGTGCAAAGCCTCACCGGTCGCATGGCGCCCTCAAGAGATTCATTTGAGGCTCGTGGCGAGGCCTCCCATTCTTTAAGACCTGCGCAAGCACGGAGGCTTTGAATGGACTCGGAAGCTAGCCGTCTTCGATGAGTGAAGGTATATCTGTTATCCCCACCCTCCTTACAACTCCGCACTGGCGAGAGGTTGCGCTACCTGCGGCCACCACCCAAGGCGTAAGTCTTTGTCACAGTTGCGAGCAGGGGCACAAAGAACATCCGATTTACTATGTCGGTGAGGTCTTGCGGCCCAAAGGCGTTACCCTCAAGTCGCGGTAAACATGCAGCTCTTCTCATGGCCTCGCGCAAGCTTCGACGTACTTCGGGCACATTGCAGCGTGGTGCGCCCCGAGCAATTTTCCGCTCGGTGACATCCTGCGGAATCCAGAAGGAGGCGGGCGGATAGCCAAATGGGCCATGGAATTGGCGGCGTTTGACGTCCAGGTCGTGGCCCGAACAGCTATCAAGTCGCAAGTGCTCGCCGACTTCATCGTCGAGCAGAGCGTCGCACCCGCCCACGAGTTGAGGTCGAGGAAGAAAGCCTGGATCATGTTCTTGACGGCTCGAGGTCCTTCAAATGCTGGGGGTGGGATACTTATCCTTACCTAGCGGCGACGGTTGAGGTATGTGGTTCGTTTTGCTTTCTGCGACCAATAACGTGGCGAGAATATGAAGCTCTCTTGGCGGGCTTACGAGCTTGCAAGTCCTTGGGTGTCTGACGGTTGGTCGTGAAGGAGACTCGGCTAAATCGTCAACCATACAACAAGGACTATCAATGCTCGGGGATGCAATGGCAAGGTACCTCGCCGAGTCGCCAAGATGGAGAAGTGGTTCGAACTTGGAGCTCAAGCATGTCCCTAGGAAGGACAACTCCGAGTGCCGACTTTCTCTCCAAGCTCGGCTCTTCCGGCGAGATCCCCGACGTCATCCTCGAGGCGGCGGCTCCGTCTATCTCCGATCGAGAAGTCGTGCTTCTTTGTGATGGAAGGTATTCCCGCATGGGCGAGCCCATACGGTTTCTGGCAGGCGACTGCCCAACCCCGCTAATCGCAAGTAGGATTAAGCGTCGGGCAAGCTTGTACAAGCTCGTGGACGGCAAGCTCTACAGACGGAATGTCTCTGGCGTCCTGACTCGGTGCATCTCCACGGAGGAGGGTAAGTACCTACTCAATGATATCCACTCAGGTCTCTGTGGGGCGCACTCTAAATCTGGGGCGATGGTCGGCAAGGCCTTCCGTATGGGATATTCTTGGCGGCGGCATTACGGGATGCTCGGGATATTGTCGGGACTGCCGAGCATGTCGGTTTCACGCCGAAAAAGTGCACCGGCCGACCTCGCCCGAGACCATTCCGCTTGCTCGCCTTTCTCGACACGAAATTTGGATATTCTCGGCCCCTTTCCCGAACAGCGGGAAAAAATTCTGTCGCGTGGCTATCGACACCTTCACCAAATGGATTGAGGCGGAGCCGGTCTCGACCATCACTGCTCGAGCTGCCGTCCGTTTTTTCCGTTCGTCCGTGGTCACCAGGTATGGGGTCCCATGCAGAATTATCACTGACAATGGTACTCGGTTTACAAATAATTATTCGAGAATTTGCGAAGACATGGGCACCAAAGTGTGCTTCGCCGGTGGCTCATCCTCGGAAAGCAGCGGAGGCGGCGCCAGCAGATGATTGTCCAAGGCATCAAAAAGCGAGTTACTGGATGAGCTCAAACGCTTCTGACACGACACAGGTGGGCGAACTTCCCACCGTCTTATGGTCTATTCAGTACCCGGTCGGTAGAACAACAGGTCCACACCCTTCGGCTCGTGTTTGGTCTTGGGCCGTCCGCCTCTGGAGGTAACGCCTGGCTCCGCCAGTCGGTCTGATGCGACCACGTCGACCGAGCAAACGGTCTCTTGACCTTGCCCTCATGGAAGAAGTAAGATGCCGTGCCTTTGCTACGATCGGCGCGTACACTGCAAGCTCTTCGCGAGACATGCGTCTCGGTCGATGCGACCTAGGAAGCTCCTTGTTGGGGACTTAGTCACGAGGCGGATTCGGTATTGTCCAACACCAACAAGTTATCCCAATGGGAGGGCCCCTATAAGTCGTTTCAGCAGATCGCATACGAGGGCTTCTGCTAGCAATGCCCGATGGCGGAGAGCTCTCTAGCTCGTGGAACATAGATCAACCGCGCAAGTTTTATGTAAAACTCTATACCTTTAGAACTTCAATAAAAGGATATTCTCTCGATCTCTATTATTCATTGTCTTTTTCTTTATGAGCATCTCTGTATTTTTTCTTGGACACGACCTTCGCATTAGCCCTTAGTGCGGGTATCACGAGCTTTATGTTCACCCCGGTGGTCGAGCTCAACGTAAGTAAGAAACTCTTCGCAATCAGCTCACCCTGCGTCGGGGTTGAACTACAAGCCTAGCGACTTTGGGTATGAAGTGCGCACATGGTCGTGGTCGTGGAGTTGGTGATTTATTCATTGAGTTAAACATTGCATTTCTTTTTTGAGCACTCTATCTCGATCCTGCGAGGTCATGGTCATTCGTTTGTCTTATACTTGTGTCCAAGGTCGTGATGCTCGACCTTGGACTAACGAAGTAGGCTAGGGCGTAATATCTACAAGCGACCTATGGATCTTGATCGCGAACAAAAGCGCACACTTGAAAAAGGTAACTCAAAACACATTGATAACATCAAATGTTTTACAGGATCAAGGATGTTTGAGCTCTGATCCTCCATCTCATGTGGACTTCTCTTCTTTCGAGCTTCGGCGACTCGGCCCTTGTGTCGAGGCTTGGTTTTTGCGTAGGAGGGCCTCGTTAGTAGCGTCTGTGGCTCGGTGACGTTAAATCGTTGAGTTGGGCCAAAGCGGTCGCCGCATGACCTGGCATGCCTAAGCTTCTCCTCGGCCCTGCGACTTTGGCCTCTAGCTCGGGAGCGCCTTGATCGAGGATGATCGCTCGACAGCGATCCTCTCAACGCCTCGACCTTGGCGCGCTTCGTCGGCGAGCGTGTGGCATCTTGGTTTGCTCATGGCGGCTTCCTCGAGTGCCACGACTTTGTACGCTTCGTCGGCAAGCACACAGGCAGCTGCGTGCTTGTTCCTCAGCGACCTTTTCGAGGGCCTCGATCTGGGGCGGAGAGTTTGACGCCGAGTCTGAAAAGTTTGCTCGCGGCGGCCTTCTCCAGCAGCTCGACCTTGGCGCGCTCCGCATCAAGGGCTTTGATCGCTTTGGTCGCTCGAGCGCGCTCGTGCTCCTGCGCCTTTAACCCATGCTCGCGCTCGGAGGATCTGGTCCTCTCGAGCTCATCGCGCGTCGCAGATCGTTGAGCTCACGGTTGAGCCGCTCAATTTCCTGCGCGTCGGCCTCGATGGTCGCGCAGAGCCTGGAGCGCTCGGTTTCCTTTCTTCCACGGCGTTCAATATCTGGCGGAGCACGTCGGTATGCTCGTTGAGACCTTGAAGCCCTCGGGACACACTGTCAATCGCCTTGAAAACGAGGAAAGCGATCTGGTAAGAGGTTGACAAGAACACACAATCTAACATACTACAGAGCACATGAGGAACGCTCCTACCTCCACGGTCATTTGTTGATCGTCTTGTTGGAGAACTCTTCGTTCAGCTCGTCAAGGCGAGCTGTGTTGATTTCAAAACCTTCGCCCAGGTCCCCGTGGCCTGAGCTTTCTCCAATCGCCACCGGCACACCTTGTCCGGGGCCCTCTGACGACAACGTCTTGCAGCGGCCGAGATCCTTCCACATCGGTGCCGGGCGGACCCCGACGGAACGCAGCAGCGGTGGCCAGGCCGACCTCCGTGGTCGAGGTTCAAGCCACCTCGGTGGCGGAGTTGTCGCAGCAATGACATCAGACCCAACCCCTAGGGTGGAACATTGCATCCCAGTGGAAGTTCAAGGCGGGTCGTCTTGAGTGCCTCCGCTGTCATAGTCGCCTTCAGTGGCACAGGGAACCATGACCTCGCCATCGGTAGCGATCTTGGTCGGCGGGGCCTCGGGGGCCGGCGACCACGGCCTCCAACGATCGGCGGCCTTGCGACTTGAGGGGCGGACACCCATGTCTCCCTCGATCTCGGGAGGATCGGCGACCATGAGGCACCGTCTCGCCGGGAGCTGTAATCCTCGTGATCGCGGGTTGGGGTCGCCTCGTCTGGGCTATCAAGGCCTTGGTGAACCCCGGCCGGAGCCAGCTCGAGGCCTCGGCAAAACACGCCTTTGTCCGAAAGACCGGGCGGGGCGGCATGTAGCGTCTGCCCCCTCCTCGGACTCGGATTCGCCCTGAATAACAGGCATTGTCAGCGTGGGCAAGTTCGGGTCTTGAGCGCTCGAGGTCTGCAATCAAGGATAAGCACTAAGACAGAAAAACACGGGGGTAGAGCAGGTTGCATAGCCAGGGTCTTACCTGGGTCGGTGGCCTCTGCCTCGTCGATGGACGGCTATGGTCCTGTTGCCCCGAGCTCGGAGGAGGAATCCGCTTCCTTCCTCTGAGTGCAGGGCGGCTTCGCGATAAGCTGCACTTGCTTTGGCGGGGCTCGGTGGTCTAGCGGCGGCCGCTGCGCTTTGTTGTTGTCAAGTAAAGAAGCTTTGTTAAGCCCTGAGAAGCCAAGGGCGCGAGCTCGGGAAATTGGCTATGATCGTCTTTACCATGGCGCGGTCACCCCACTCGATGTGAGGTCTCTTCGTCCCCTGACGGTCAACTCCGGTTGGGGGGAGTCTTTTCTTCCCCTTTTTGCTCTTGCCCTCGTCGGGCAAGGGGAGCAGTCTCCGCGCTGTCTCCCACAACTCTTGGTGATCCTACAAACAAGCACGGGTCAGGCAAAGACGTGCGAATGTTCGGATGAGGTTGCAGGTCGTGGAAGGCCTACCTCGGGTTTCCGTCGCAAGACGTTCTTCGGGACCGGGTCGTCAAGAGTATACTCATACGCCAGTTTCCCGAACATTTCCTGCATCCTAGCCGCGACCCAGGACTCCTTCGGCGCTACACGAACAAGAGCCATCAGAGGAGAAAGAAGTATGAAGTCAAGCAAAAACCTTGGGGCTGAAGACCTTACCAGATGAGCTCTTGCGGGTCGAATCGTCGCGTCCCTTGATTTGGGAGAACGGATGTAACCTCCTCCGTAGGGGAGACACCCGATTCCGCAGAAAATCATTCGCGATCGCCTGACCGGTGAGGCCGCGTGAGGCACAAATGTGGATGGCAGCGATGGCTTCTGCGTCGATGTTGAGATCCTCGGTCTCTGGGGTCTCCATCTTCCCAGTGACGGTGGCCCCCTCGTATCGCAGTCGTCCGTTCTCCCCCTTCTTGAGGTAGAACCAGCGCTCTGACCATGGACCAAGGGAGTCCCGGCTAGGGATCTTGGGCAAGGCCCACTTGAGGCAGGCGTTCTTGGGAAGTAGAGGCACCGACCACGGGGTCCTTCGGAGCGGAAGAGGAGAAATAAGCGGAAGAAAGCGAGGCGTGGGAAGAATTCGGGAACCCCTCGCATAGATGGGAGAAGATGGCCATGGTGAGGGCGGAATTGGGTACCAGTTGATCACGCCGATTTGGGCTATCGAGGATGTTGGCGAGAATTCGCTCTCCGGGGTCCGGCAGAAGAGAATCTTTGCTCGGTCTGAGCGATCTCGTCATCTCGAGGATGAGGTTCGGTCTCGCCCTCGAACCGCCAGTCACGATCCAGCGGTCGGGGCCTCGAGCTCCTTCATCCTCGTGGCCGACAAGGTGCTTTTCCCGGCTTAGCCATGGCGAAAGCGTCGTGTGGGGATGGAAAAGCGGTGCCTTTCGGCGAAGGCTTGGGAAGAAGCGCGAAGCTTTGAGTTGATGATCCAAGGCTCGGGGTCTTCCACGGCACTCTTGGGATTTAACCTCCTACTTGCTTCAAAAGCGCGCTGGCTTTGATTAGGCAGAACAATTAAGGCTGGCGGTGACTCGGCGTTCAGTGCCGCCATTTGTTGGCGTCCGTACCGCCGGAGAAATTAAAGGTCGCCGGATGTCTGCACTGGGTCACTGCGATCTCGCCTGAGCCTCGAATAGGGTTCCAAGACCTTGCAAGGGTTGCTGCCGGCTGACTTTGTTGGGTGAGGCTCGAGGCCGTCCTTGGTACTCCTTTTACGACCTTGAGCCTCGGGGGCTAGCTGTCGAGACCAGGCAACCCTTGGCTGGTCAAACAAACAGTCTCCCGGCCCCCTAGCTCGGAGGGCCTCAATCAAAGACCTGGACCAAACTCGAGGCCGCTCGACCTAGGGCGCGGTATCTCCGAGCTCGGGGTCCCCACGAGCTCGAGCTCGGGTTGATCCAAGGTCGATAACGTTCCCTTGGATCCCGGACACGTCATCACTTGGCAGTTACGGAAACGTGGGATCGTGGAGTAATGCGGGCGCGCGCGGCGGGATCGGGACGGTTACCACCGGCTATCAAAGCGCATGAAAGCCACGATCCGAGGATGGCTCCCGGACGTTGCAGGACGAATGTGTATAAGACTGGAGCTTTGTAAAAACTTAGGGACAGATCAATCCAGCACACACATACACTCGAGCTCAAGCCTAGACTTAGCATCATCAAGATTGGTACGTAATCCTCTCTTATACTCTAAAAGCGAGGAAGCACCACGCGAGGTGGCTGAGATAGAGTGTTACCTTCTCAGGGGCTCGAACCAGGATAATCATTTGTCTCGCCCGTTGTCTCCTAGCTCCGACCATAGACCTCCTCAACCTCATCCCTCTGTTCGAGCAAAGCGCAGTTGTGGTCCCATTTCTTACTGACCCCTACTTCATTTTCTGCGGTTGGCGATCCCGATCGTCGACAGCTGGCGCCAACCGTGGGGCCGATTGCTTTGTTCATTCGAGGAAAAACTCCAAGGTCTTAGGAGCATGGCATTCTCCATCGGCGGACGCTCTTCAAGCGTGGGATCGGGCGCGAGTCGGCCGCATCCTATTTTCGCCTTCCCGCCCGTCGCGGCGGACGTTTTCATGGCGGATGCTTACAACAGACGCGGCGGCGAAGATCGCGACCGCAAACCCGAGGATGCTCGCCGGATGGTTCCGCGTCGCGATCAATCAAGCCATAACCGCGCTCCGACGGAAGACCAGAGAGCTTCCTCTCGGGAAGCGCCTTGGCGCTATCGCCGGATCATGGTGATCGATAGGGCAAATCGGAGCTCTTCGGCGGGCTTTGGCGAAGAACTTCGATTGTCTTAACTGGCGAGGCCATCCCTCGCGGCTTGCAGAAGTCACCGCTTCGAGGACCCCTTCCTAAGCGGTGACAATTCATCACGTCATCATAAGCGCGCAGCGGCGGTGCGCGGCGTGAAGCGCCTTCATCTCGGCAACACCCTCGGCGAGACCCGACACCGCCAGATCGCGATCCTGCGGCTACTAACCCGGCAGGGCAGACGCGAGTGAGCCACACGAGCTCCACGCTTAAGCGATGGCGGGTCGCGAGGACTTTCCCCGACGTTACGCGGGCGTGCCGTAGATAAGACCGCTGCGGCACCTCCCGGTGATTCCGTGCTCGGCACCATGACCGATCTCGCCGAAGATCGGGTCGTCAAAAAACCCGAGCTTCGAAGTAAATGCAGCGATGGAGATCTCGTTGGCCACGATCGCTCCCGGCGTGCACCCGTCCCAGCCTACGGTTGCGTAGCGTACTCCGACGACCTTCGTCGCGTACGCTGGCCTGCTCGGTGTTCTAATTAACCTGGCATTCATATCCTTTCGAAATTGGAGTTCAATCCTTTTCCGTCCGCAAAGTCAAAATTTCAATTTCGGTCTTTATTCGAAATTTCACCTGAGTTCTAAAATACTCTAAAAATATCAAAATTCATAGAATTAGGTTCCAAATATTCTATAATGATTTTGGGAATTTTTCTAAGATTTATAGAATCTTTCTAGTATTTTATCTCTCGCGGTCTTTCGTTAAATCCAGTATATTCGTCCCGGAATTGTCTAAATTCCAAAACTCATCAAAATTTAGTGAAACTAATTTTATTGGGTTCCAAATAATCTCTAGTATTTTTAGGAATTTTTCCAAGATTTTTAGATCATTTTTGCTATTTTATTCCTCTCGCTTTTGTCCCTCCATTTCTTCCAACCAATGAGAAAGCGACACGTGTCCAGTATTGTTCATCTTCAACCTCCAGCCGTGCGCACTGTTCACGTTCCAGCCTCATTTGCTGCCCAAACTTCAAATGCTCATAACTTTTGCAATTCTCAACGAAATTGAGTGAGATCTGTTGCAAAATGACCGTGCCATCAAGGACTTCAATTCTCCTACAGTTTTCCCCATTGAAATCAAGTGAAACAAAATCTGCAAGCACTTCTTTGCCGTTTCTTGTTTAGGCCATAACTTCTCCGTTTCTCATCCTCTCAACGCGTGTGACCACCCAAAACATGCGTTTCAGTCTTCCCAACACGATGCTCACACTTGCCCTCCATTTCCAGAATGATTGCCTTCCCAAAAATCAAAGAAACGATCGCCGGACGTCCTCCGTTGACATCGTCGTGTCATCTTTTGATCCGGTAAGGCAAATCGAATTCCGTTCGCGTCATCTTGTGCGCATTAGTGTGTAGATCATAACCCCTCAAGAAATTCCAGGTTTCGTCAAGAATTACTCCGGGAATTTGCGTTTGTTCGTCGTCAAATCGAGTTCCGTTCGTCGTCGATTCTTCCCAAACCGGTAATCCCCAATCAAATTCCTTTTAGATATAACCTAGTATGATCTTGCTCTACGCTGTGCTCTCACTAGTTTTAGGAAATTTTGCGTTTTAATGTGATTTCAAGCACCATGCCATTCGGTCGGTTTTGGTCGCGTCGGCCGCCGCTCTCGCCGTTGCTCCGGCCATCCCCGCCGTCGGCCATCGTGCCCACGGGCTTCCCCTCACCTCTCCACCCCATCCCCACCACTGGCCGGCCCTCAATTGGCCAATGTTGCCCCAATTCTGTGCACGCACGCCAATTGCTCGATAAAATGCCTGTGAAGCCGGTTTTTCCGTTTTTCTTTGTTTTCTTGATCTAGCCACCACCCCAACCTTGTGTAGACCTCCCATGTCCTCTTCCATGCATATGCCACCCATGGACCTCACCCAAACCCTTGAAATCCATCCCTCATCCTCTAAAACGTCACCGAACGTCGGTCTGTTTTGGCGACGCGTTCTTGGTCGGCTCGTCATGATTTTTGGTGATCTGACTGCGTCACATCGTGCCTTAAGGTACCCTCTGTCTTCCATCCAAACTTGGTGCAATTTCATCCACTGGATCAAAAGTTATGGCCGCCCAAAGATCAAATCTTGCCGGAGCCCGTTCTCCTTCGTTGCTGCGAGTTTGGCCGTGAAATATTTATGGTAGACTCCCCTTGATGTCCCCTACACGGTGCTCACCCTAACTCAAAGTTTTACCTGCTGGAGTTGTGCAGAAAAATCAATTTATCCCGATCAGACTGCGTACGAACAGCAGGGAATGGCATCGTGCGTTCCCCGTTGATCCAGAAGGTAAAAATCCGATCTCTTCACGTCATATCGTGTTCTAGGATCTCAGTAGGCTCTCTGAATTTTTTTTAATTTTTCATTCATTATTCTAGTAGTTATGGCTATTAGATCTATTAGTCAGTAACAACAGTTAATCGGCGGATTTGTGATTAATCCGGTGCGTCGCCGCCAAATCCGCCTATACCGTTGAGTTAAATATCGCCGTGTTCTACACCGTGCTCACCCTACCTTTGCTATTCCACTGTCCGAAAATTTTAATATTCATTTCGCCGTCGGTTTCGTCGCCGCCGTGCATCGCCTTTTGTCGCTAAACATCTTAGTTCGCTTTGGTTGAGTCCTCCCATCCAGTGGGTTGTTACCGTACTGTTTTGTCCATCCTTCGAGTTCATTTGGTCTCCATTTGCCGTCAAAGCCTTAATCTAAAACCTACCCGTCATCGCTTCGCCTCCGTCGTTAACGTTTCGCCGTTAACGTTCCATCGTTAACGTTCCGTCGTTAACGTTTTGCCGTTAACGTTTCGCCGTTAGCGTTCCATCGTTAACGTTCCATCGTTAACGTTTCGTCGTTAACGTCCCGCCGTTAACGCTTTGCTCTCATCATATCGCTATCATCGCATGGGTGCATGCAAGTGGAAACCCTAATGTGATGTCATCATCTTTTCTATCGCCTTGATGTGATCTAGCCCTATCACCTTGAGTTTAGCCCCGTCTTCTTATCATCGTTGTCTTGTCATCATCGAGCCTTTTCATCGATGTATGACCGAACCCCATATTGAATCGCAGTGGATGTTGATCCCACTTGTCCTTGTCTTATCCCTGAAAATCTAATATGCCATTAACCCAGAATTCATTCGTGGACTTGGTCGCTAGACCATTGACCATGTGTCATATCTTTGAGCCATATCTAATCTATCGACTTATTTCTTTGTGTATCATTGCTCAGTTAACAAAAGTCAACACCGTGCCTGAGCTTAGTTCATTGTGAACTAACGTATCTTTATGGACCCGGTCTATAGATCGAGAGCCCATATGTCATTGTCTGTCTAATCAAGATAACAGCTTCAAGGGAAATATTCCTCGGAATATTATTCCTTCTTTCCTAGTTATTAATCTTTCTCCTCGGTGTATTTTCCGGAAGCCGTTCTCTTTTGTCTAATCATCGACCTAATCCATTCAAGTTCCTAATTTCATCTAAACCATTGTGCCCAATGCTATTCGTTCTTAATTTGGAGTTTACTTGATTTGTTTTTGAGTTTTGTTGTATTTGTGTTTGTTTATCGTTAGACGCGTTGCCGGAAGTCGCTCGAAGGAGCTGAGGATCAAGCAAGCGGAGATTGAAGATCGAGGATCAAGGATCGAAGATAAAGAGTAAAGAATAATACAAATTGCAAGAGCCATGCAAGTCGTGCTTTGATCATATTGCTCCCAGTTTTACAAATTTACTTTGATTCAAATTATTGCATGCTAGTTCAAGAATTAAAATGATTTAAATTATTTGGGATTAGATATTCAACCCAATTGCTAATATCACCTTGCCATGATTATTTGTATGACATAATTCATTTGTAACCCTAAGATGGTTGATTAATAGTTGGTTGTTATTACTTGCCAGCGTGGGTTGGTTAGGCAGGTGTATAATTGCTTAGCCATGCCACGCAACTCATGTCTTTTGAAAATAAAAGAATATCTTGATTAATGGATTATGAAATGTGTTTGTGAAATGGTGTGACGTGTTGCCACGATGATGTTGATATGTGGAACCGGCGTGGTTCTACATGGATGTTGAGTTGTTGTTGGCATTGTGTTGCGCAATAATCAAGCTGGGGTGATAAAGGATTTAGGCGGGGCAAGTGGCAAGTGGCTTTATGCGGAGTGGGCCATCGTGGCATTTGGGTGGGTTGAGTGTTGTGAGGGTCAGGCGCCAATTTTGAGAGAATGATGTCTTGCCTGGTCGGTTAAGGACTTCACCTTGCAAGCCTTTGACTGAGTCACTCGTACAACCACATGTCCGAATGGGAAGACCTAGTTTAGTAGGATTCGATATCTCACCTTTGATACCTCCGGTGGCGATCATCGGGGTGATTGTATGGGGGCGTACATCTTGCGGCTTGGTACCCTATCCAGCGGTGTTAAATCGGTCCTATACTTGACTCGGCGTGAGGAAGTGATAGTGAAGGCAACTTGGAGAGGTTCTTAGGTTGAGATAGAAGTTTCGAAAGGCTTTGTTATGATCGCTCATTCGCATACTCTTGTATGGCGATTCACGGTGATGTGATGAGTTGATTGTATCTTGTGGGTAAAGTGTACAACCTCTGCGAGTGTAAAAACTATTGAATAGCGAGTCTGCTGGTCTTGGACAATGCTCGGGGATTCTGATCAAGGGGTAGAGTTTTGAAAATAAAATGAGGTTGGGAATGTGAACAATGTGATATGGAAATTGGTTAAGGATGAGAAATGTTTTACTTGAGAATGATTCTGAAATTTATTATGGATATTATTTGTTTCTTGCTTTTCTATCTATTATGATTATTTGTGAATCTTTGCTTTATTGCAAAACAACCATTGACCAATCCTTTGGAATAAGCCATGCATGTAGTAATAGGCGCATTACATGCATGACTTGTTGAGTACGGTTGTGTACTCACCCTTGCTTTAACAAAACATCACCAGTTGAGGAGAAGTCTTTGTCTTGAAGAAGGAGAAGTTCTGCAAGAAGGTGAATATCTAGGAGTTGAACCTTGTCAAATGCGTGGTATTTTGATGGGATTCACCGGCGTTCTTCGTTCATTCTTTGTTCGTTTTACTACGAGTTGAAGCCATCTAGGCTTCACAATTGTAAGTTGACCTTAAGGTTGTTCAACATGTTATATTAATAGATGAATACTTTATTTATTATTCCGTTGTGTATGATTGTGATATTCATCTTTGTTAGCTGTGGGCACTAGCTCTTGATCACAGGACTAGTCTTTGAAAACCTGAGAGGTTTCCGGATTGCGAATCGGGTCCCGACAAGTATCCGGTTGGTACTCTCGGTTAGGTCAATCCGAGATATCGGGTTGAGTCCGATATCCGGAATTAAGTCTGGAGTATCCGGGTTGTGCGCAGTTCAAACGGCTAGTTTTTGGGGACCTCTATTTAAAGCCCCCTCCTTCCTCATTTGAAAAGTGGTCGTTATCCTGCAGCTTTGAGGGGTTATCCTCTTGTTCTTGAGCCCCCAAAACACATCTTTACCCTTAGATCTAAGTGATCCCCTTTGTGAGAAGGGTAGGGAAGAGTTTGAGGAGTGAGGTGTTAGATTGAGTGTGATTTGAGTTGTTGAGCACTTGATTTCATCTCCAAGCTTGTTCTTCGTGAGCATTTGTTACTCTTGGAGGTTGAGGACTCCTAGGCGGCTAGGAGGTCGCCTCTGAGCCAGGAGCTTTGTGTGGTTGGCCGTGGGAAGTTTGTGAAGGCGATTCCGCCTCAGGAAGGAAGGAATCAAAGGAGTGAAGACGGCGAGTGCATTTGTGCAACACCGGAGGAAGAGGGCTGAAAGAGACCCGGCTTAAGTGTGACCAAGCCGCCTCAACGGAGACGTAGGATCCTCTCAAGGATCCGAACTTCGGGTGAAAAATCATTGTCTTCTTGCTTACTTTTATTCTTGCTAAAGTATTTGATTTTGAATCTTGAAATTGCCCGATCTACTTTTCTATTGAGTTTTCTGCTAGATCTCTACTTGTTCGGTGCACAGTAGTGTTTAGAATCTTTGTGTTCAAGTAGTTTGATTAAAAGTTGAAGAGATTAAAAATTTAATCTCGAGGTGCCTAACCCGGAGTATCCGCACAATCACCCCAGATAGTCCAGATATGCCGGAGTATCCAAACTAAATCTCGGACAGTCCGAGTTGACACCCTCGGGAAAGTTTAATTCGGACTATCCGAATATAACCTCGGACTATCCGAACAACTCGGACAGTTCGAAGTATTATTCGGACATTTCGAAGTTTCTGTATTCCGCTGCGATTTAGTTTTAAATTTTTAAATTCGCCTATTCACCCCCCCTCTAGGCGACATCCCCGGTCCTTTCACAGTCTCAACAAAGACAACAGTGTAGTATTTGTGGACAGGTTTAGTAAAAAAAATACCTCTCTCTTGAAGCTATTTAGAAACACGATGAGCAATGATCTCATTTTGTAGGTTCTTGTAGAACTGCTGCAGATGGTCAGGCATTGAAGTAATGTCCATTAATTGTCATAATCCTCTCTTCCTCTAACATTCTCTTGAACTGTAATTCATTTTCCTTTATCTCTAGATTTTTTGCCTCATTTGCAACCCTCACTTGTTCAGCTGCAGTCCTCGCTTGTTCAGTTGCAACCCTTATTTGATCTAACTGAAGCCTCTCTTTCTCTAGTTCGTACGACTGCTTGAATCTTTCCTCTTTCTTCTTTTTTTTCTCTGCATCAGACTCCTTTTTTTTTGCCTAAAAATGGTCAGAAGCCTCCATGTAAGAATCACCTACACCTCGTACTACACGCTAGGGTACCCTCTCCACCGCATAAAGTACAATCCACGTGGCGGCCTAGCAATCGGGCGGCGATCACGGCCCGCCTTGGCGGCCCGATCACGTGGTGGCACGCAATCGGCGGCGATCACGGCCGCCGCCGAGCGTCGGCCACGTGGCGCCCGGCGGCAGGTGGCGAAACACGCCTGCGCCGGCGCCCGGCCGCGTGGCGGTGGCGGCGGTCGGCGAGGCGCTACTGCTCTGCCTGCCGAGAGGCAAAAAGGTGGAGCGCGGTGGCCGCCTCGAAGGCTCCCTCTTGTCGTCTGCGTGTCGAGCAGCGCAGCTCGCCATGGCGAGCTTATCGATTACTGGGGTTTCTCGACAAGCCCATTCCTCGACATCTCGCGTCTACTGTCACAAGGTGTCCCATCCGGCGGACCGGGCAAAACGCAGCGTAGGCATTTAATGATTTGGAGGAGCAGGACAAAGACCGCGGGAAGGGGCTTTAAATGTATTCAGATCAGCATGATGACCCCCCTTGTACCTACCCCGTTAGCCTGACCTATATAAGGGCCTTCGGGTGCATGGGAAAGGGGGGATCCAGGATCGGTCGATCAAGACTGGAAATATAGAGAGCTAGCGAGAGAACTCTGTATTGACTCAAAACACCCCATAAGAAATTCAGCAGGACGTAAGGTTATTACCCTTCTCACAAGGGGGCCTGAACCTGGGGAAAAATCTCTTGTTCTTCCTAGTTCATAGACGCCGAAACCCTCCGCGTAGGAGTCCTCTAGGCTTTCCGCCCTCTAGGTTTAGCCCCAGCCAAGGCGCCCTCCTTAGAACCAAACCAGTCTGCATCCTCAAGACTGTCGGTGGAATCTGCCAAGCGACTTCTTTGGCTTTCTTCTTACCAATTGGTCTCTTGGGGGCATCGGTCTCAGGACATGTATTCTCAATGATAGGATCAGTGCTACTATCAACAACGATGGCGGTAGACGTTCCTGGACTAGAATCCGTGTTTGTCTTTGGTTTTTTATTGGCGGCTTTTTAAAATCCTCCATCGCTTGCGCTTCTCATGCCACTTTGGTTGATTCATAACCTATTCGAGCAATGCATGTATTGGAATGATTTGTGGTCCTTGTCTTGACTTTAAACAAAGCCAAGACTTGAATAAGCTGCACATGTCAATGAAGGTAATGTATGAATCACAAAGATAATAGTAGAGGAGCCCAGTTGTTACGTTCTATAAAGAAATTTTGGCTTCTCTAACTTCAAAAGTCCGCATCTACTTGTCCTTTCTTTCCATGCTCTGAGCTTCCTTATAGGATGAGCAACTCTAGGACCCCACAAAGATACCAACGTCTTTGGGAAAATCTATTATGTTTGATTCCAGGAGGAATTGCTTCTAAAAAGCTTTGGACGGTTGGAGGGCAGGGGAACCTAAATAATTTCCTCATAGACTGCAATTTGCAGCAAAGAACATGGTCTTTTCTTTTAATGTCAGTTTCAAACCTTAGTGACTAAACTAAAAAATCCACATTGAAATTATCACAAGTGGATCGTGCAACAATATTAGTGCCTGATCATACTTTGTAAGGCAATTTCTGGAACTATTTCTGGTACCAATTATATTGACATGATCACAATATTAGCTGTACAGGGCTAGAGGCACTTGATCACAATTCACAAGTTGAGTTCGTAAAATAATATTAAACTCATCTTATGCAAATTATTAAAATTTGATCAGAGAAGTGTAAGTAATCATCATAATCAGAAATTGGTGCTAGAAAGCAATATATCATAATTGAACCCAGATAGAAGCATTGATCATAATTCATACAACTTATTTCGTTATTGTCAGGTACCTCCATTTTTGGTTTTAGACGATTTTTGTTGGACCTCATATATTGCATCCAATATTAATGAATCTCTAGGTAGTTCTCTGTCCATGCTGATAATTATTTCCCCTTGTTTGATGATGATTCTATCTTATGTAACATGTAGCGAATGAAATGCGAGGTGCATAAGTTTCCCATTTGTATCTTTCCACTTCCTAGTTTCCATACATCAAGAAGACTGTCTAAGAACCAAAATTCAAAAGAATTACCTTGTCTTGAAAAGTAATCCCACTTCACCTTCTATCCTCAATCCTTGTTAGACATCCACAGAACTTGTTCACGTTCTCCTGAATAGATGCCCATCGATGCGATATTGAACTCTGGCTCCAATCTGATGCAAAGTCCTTGTTGGTGTTGTAGTAATCAAAAACTCTCTTCCAAAAAGTACCACGAGTCTGATTAGTGTCGTTCACTGAATCCATACTAATGTTCAACCATGCTGACACAAGCAATGCATCCTCCTCTTCACTGAAATTTTTCGACCTTTTCTGGTTTGGTCTTGATGAGGGAACAACGGACGATGGCTGCTGCTCAGGCGGGCTACGGAAGTCATTCAAAGAAAAGTTATTGTTGTCCTCACTCATCAAGTTACTATAGTATTCTCCTTCCATTGTCAATACCACCTAGCCAATACAACAACATATCAACAGTGATAATAGAGATATGGAAACAAAGATTACATATTGATAATAGAGAGAAAATGTTTTCATATACATTATAGAACTTACAGATGATAACATTATCAAGCCCAACAAATAATATAGATATGATTTAATTTTTACCCAGAGCAAGAGTTTCCGCTAGGTGTCACATCTCTCCATACATTCATAGAAAAGAAACCTTCCTTGCCTAGAAGAACAATACCCATACAGTTTCACAATGTTTGGGTATCCATTAAGGCTGCTATTTCATGATTGATCTTGTCAGGTACTGCTGCCATTTACCTTTTCGAAAACTATGAGATGCTCTTTTCCTGTTTTTTCTTATATGTAGATGAACATAACAGAATGTGCTTAGGAACACTAATTGATTTTACTCAGTTTCTGTTTTGATGCTAATAGGAAAAATGTGTAGCTATGGTGGTATTTATAGAAGCAACGACAATGTAACCCTTTTTACTACTTTGCCTCACGTCTTATCTAGAGATATCCTAAGATTCCTCCAACTACAGAACAAAGCCAAGATCGAACTCATTAGCCAATTATTCATCACTACAACAGATGCAATTTTATGTCACATACAATGTTCATTTTCTTAGTTTACTCACAGGATTACCCAAAGCAATGCGTCTTGATCTGCAGGATTTCTCCCGGAATTGCTGATTTGATCATGAAGCTGAAGGCTAATAATACTGATGTGTTCCCTGTGTCAGGAGGTTTCCGACAAATGATCAACGTATGTCATTCCACTCTAAGATTGCACTTCTTGTAGTTCTGGGATATTATACTCTTTTGCCGCACAAAGCTTTACTTTAAAGGTGTATAGTTTGAATTTGGGCATGAGGTTATTCAACCTATACTACCTTTCGCAATAATAAACAAGGATATGTTTCTTTTGTAAGATTTTGATGAATATTATGCACTACAACTGATTTTTCACATATATGTAATATGTAATGGGTTACCATGGAATGGTTCTAACTAATTCAGAGAAAAAGAAACTATGAACAGGTAAGGTAACAAGTTCATACACTACAAATTTTCCATAACTTTGCTATAAACAGGAAGCAACATATGTCATGATTACTTAAAGAGGCATGCTAGAAGCACATGATAGAAAAAAAAATATATATCAGCAAGAGATATGGAAACAAAGATTACATATTGATCATGCAACAAAAGAAATATTTCTTCTGTTACAATTACAACCATAGTCGATTTTGCTGACAGTACTGAAGAAATGAACCCGTTTCTATCTAGTTTTCGTTATAACTGTGCCCTGCTTATGTATTGAACTATTTGTTCAAAAGATTCTATTTGTATGCTTGTAAATCTGTAGCTTGGTTGTCTGTATTACAGAAAATTGGACCAAATGTACCATGTGTTGTGCTGTAGCAAGCAAGAACACCTTTGTTTGTCTTTCTGTCATGCCGGTGTTTTTTTAGGAGAGTGAGAGAGGAAATTTTCTATCATCTTATATAGCATCATCAACACAAGGTAAACTGATGAGGGAAAGTACCCTGCAGAGATGGTCAAATCAATATATATTGAACAAGGTAAACTAAGCTAAATTGCAATAGCCATAGCGGAATTTCTGAAACTGAAGACTCACTAAACAACTGAATCTAGCAGTTCTCCTTTGTGGCTATCCATTTCATCAGTATTGCTTTCGTATGTTCCTATACAGGCCGGCGATAAGGTACCTTTCAGAGACGGAGTAGGCGGCTACGTTCGGGGCTGCTGACGTGGCGGCGCCTCGGCCATTGCTTGGCGGCACACCTACGGGCTGAGGCGGCGGAATTGACGGAGAACGCAGGCTGGCCACGCTGTTGAGGCGCCGCCCTAGGGCTGCAGGCGGAGGCGCGCCTCCGCACAGTAGGTCGGCGGAGCGTTGGGCCGCAGGGCGGCGGCGCCCCTCGGTCTGCAGAGGATGGGGTGGGGGAAGACCTGGAATGGCGCGAAGAAAGCCCGCGCACCCGATTTCGCCACGGGAGGGGAAGTCTTCGTCGATTGGGAGCGCGGAGGCGGCACGGAAAAATGAGGACGCCGGGGCGCTGTATAGTGCGTGCGAAAATTTTGGGAGCGTGAATGGGGATCGGTTGGAGTGTCTTTTTTTCCATCAAGCCCAAAATCACATTTTGGGAATAGATTTCCAGCACTGTTGGAGATGCTCTTATAATTTAGGATAGGGGGAGGTTTAGAGGATGGGTTGGGTTTGCTCTTATGCCGTCGCCCCTATTGCCCTGGCCCAGGAACGGCCCTGACGACGCCTGCCACCTCCGCTTCTCCAACCGCAACTTCCTCGTCGCCGACGACAACTTCGTCAACACGGTCACCAGGGGCGGATCTACATGCAATTAGTGGGGTCAAATGACCCCAATGACTTTGCTAAAATCACATATAAATCTAATTGTATTCTATTAGTATATGAGTATATATAAGCTATAAATTACTGTAATGACCCCAACGACCCCAATAACCTATTTTTCTAAATCCGCCCCTGACGGTCACCCTCCAGCAGAGCTCTGATCGTGTGGTGGGTGCCGCGGCGGTGGCGGAGTTGGACACCACCGTCGGCCAGCTCATCAACGCCACCGCCGACTACACGGCGAACTCGTCCAGGCGGTTCGCACGGAGTGGAGGCTTCAATGATCGGAGCACCCCACGATATATGCGATGTCGCGGTCGCGCGCGCACCGAGCATGACGCGGACAATTCTTTGGATTTGTCTCGCGAATATAATTGGGTGATGCGGCTTCTTTCAGCGGGAGGAAGGGCGGGGATTCTCGGGGTGTGGTGCAACTACCGAGTGCGTAGTGTTTCCTTTCTTCTCCGCTACCTTCTGCTGCAGCTTTCGGGGTTCTCGGGGGCGCGTCGTCGGCGCCACGCCACCGCCACCAGAGGAGGTAAGTTTAAGAAAAGCAATCACTTTTGTTCTTTGTGCAATTACGCTGTCTTTGGCTACATAGATTTGTTCGTTGTGTGATATGTATTTACCAATTAAGTTCATCTGAAAGAACACCTAACTAATTCCATGAAGCTAATATACCAATGGCACTGTCTTAAAAATGATTATGGTCAATCTCACAAATCACTTAACAGAATCGGGCCTCTTTTGACTGGTCATTATTGGTTGTTGAGTTGCTTGACCACAATTAGGTGTAATCATGTAACCTTATTTATTAAGAGGTGTACAACTTATTTGAAACTTATCGGCAACCTAAAATCTTCTCCTATGATTTCTTTGAATAAGGAATTAGGTTGGTGGGAGGCGTGGTTGTACACCTATCATTCAAGTTTAAGTCCTCTTTGACACGACTTTGGGCGCCTATTTTACCTTGAGAAAATTCACAATTTTTCACTGAATAACTACATGATTCACAACATGCCACTCATTGTAAGGAGTGGCATACAATGAACATATGAAGTTATTCAGTGGCATATAATAATTCTTGATTTCTTCTTAATGAAAAAAAACCTAGTTCCTCCTAGGTATTCTCTTTTTTTTATGATTTGCTGAACATGACAAACTAGCATACAATTAGCACTTCATTGATTTGGAACTTGTAAGGTTTTTTAACAGTTATAGAAGAACTTCCCCAAAAATATAATTGTATGGTTTTTAACAGTTATAGAAGAACTTCCCAAAAAATATAAGAGCTACCTGTAGGCAAAGGAGTTCAGTTCTTCATATTTTCGTTGAAAGTTTGCGAAAGAATTTCTCTCAAAAAAAGAGTTTTCAGGAAGAATGAATAAAAGGATGGAGCGAGTTCTAGCCATTGCAATGCCTATAATTCTTTGCAATCTTGGTTATCGCCCTAATATGCCTTTGTTCTTGGAGGAGGTGGAAACGGCAAAGACAAAGCCATCAATACATCGGAGTTTATTTGGTGCGGTTTATGAACGCCGCACCGGACACCTTATCAATGCCGTTCAAGGCTAAAGATCCTTTATATATATAGTTTGCATTGATACTTTACCAAGTATGGTTAGGATTTGATTGTTAGTTTCTATAGATAAGATCAGCCTAAGGCTATATAAGCAAGGCAAGATAAATAAAGAGGGGCAAGCAAGATTATTGAGTTACTTCTCGTTTCTTCCCTTCTCCCCTGTTCCATCACGGCAGCGCCGACTTGGCTTGCTGCCGTGCTCTTCTCCGGCCACGGCGCCCACTCGGCGTCATCCAAGACCGGCCATCTGTCGCCTAGTCCACCATTACAACCTTCGGAGCCGCGCACGTAACATCTTGGTATCGAGCCCGTCGTTGTCTCCACCATGTCCGACAATGACGATGGCGATCCGATGAAGACATGTTCAAGGAGATTCTTCGCAAATTGGAAGCCATCTCTCTGGTCGGGGCGGCCACTCGGCACAACTTCGCCACCATTACCACACGCCAGGATCGCCATGATAGCCGCATTGCCAAGGTTGACGATTTGGTCGGCACGGCGTTGGGAGCCGGTGACAAGGGGAAGAATGCAGAGGAGACCATCTACGTGCCACCCGACCGCCGCGAAAACGGAGGCACAAGCAGTGGGACGCTGGCGACCACTAAGGGCCGTTCCCCCAAACCGCAGCGGTGGGAGTTCGCCCTCTACGATGGCGTCGAAGACCCGCTCCCCTGGCTCAATTCTTGCGAGCTATTTTTTCGAGGGCAGCACATGCCTGAAGCAGAGAAGGTCAGGACGGCGGCCTACCACATGCGCGGAGAGGCGCAATAATGGTACTTGCTGCAGGAGGAAGAAGAAGGGGAACCGACATGGCCGCGCCTCAAGGAGCTCATCAACCTTCGCTTCGGACCTCCAACTCGTCGTAACCATCTCGCCGAGCTCAAAAATCTCCGTCAAATCGGCACGGTCGCCCAATACCAGAAGGAATTCAAAGCATTGCTGCCCCGTGCAAACTTGCGCCAGGATCAAAAGATTGAGATGTTTACGGCTGGCTTAAAGGAAAAGACCGCGATCACAGTTGATCTGGCGGCGCCGCATTCATTGGCTCTGGCTATGAGCTTGGTCCGGGCACATGAGCGCCTTCAGCAGCCAGATATGGCGGACGGCCGCGCATCTCTCCGCTCCGGCAAGGGTGGAGGCAGGGCATCAAAACGACTGGGAGCGCCGCGAACACGCCACCCACCACTGGCGGAGGCGCAACCCTGTCGGGCGACGGCGGGACGCAGGGCGCCAAGTTCATCAAGCGCCTCACTCGCGCGTAGATGGAGGAGCGGCGCCGATTGGGACTCTGCTACAACTGCGACGAGAAGTATGTCCCTGGGCACGCGTGTCCACACATCTTTAGCCTGGAAGTGCTTCCCGATGCTGCAGTTCAAGTCGACGCAGAGGAGGACGCGGCGGTTCTGGCCATGTCACTAGTGGCGCTCACAGGCATCACCACCGGCCGCACGATGCGTGTTCCGCTCCACCTTGGCGGGCACCAATTCATGGCTTTGGTGGACTCGAGCTCAACTCACAATTTCATTGCCGAGTCCATCCTCGCACATGCCGGCGTGGTGGTCACTCGATCAACGCTGTCCATTCGGGTGGCGGTGGCCAACGGAAAGACCGTCCGCAGCGGCGGTGAGTGTCGCGGCGTGTCTGCTCACATTGGAGGCGCGGACTTCATCCTGGATTGTTATACGCTCCCATTGCCTGGCGTCGATTTTGTCCTCGGTATCTAGTGGCTTCAGTCGTTGGGGCCTATTACATGGGACTTCTAGCGTCTCCTGATGTCTTTCTGGCATCGCGATCGCCGAATCACCATCCAAGGAGCAATGGCGCAGCGGCCGATTCTCGCTACACTCACAATAGAGCCTCCAGACTTGATGGCCGCATTGCTTGCAGAGTATCCTGAGGTCTTTGCGCAGCCACAGGGTCTTCCGCCATCCCGAACCTATGATCATCGGATTCGTCTGAAGCAAGGTACTGCGGCCGTGGCAGTTCGACCGTATCGTTACCCCCAAATTCAAAAAGATGAACTCGAGGTCCAATGTCGTGAGATGCTGCACCAGGGTATCATTCGTGTCAGCACATCGGCCTTCTCTTCTCTAGTGCTACTCGTCCGAAAGAAGGATAATTCCTGGTGTTTCTGTGTGGATTATCGCGCCCTCAATGACCAAACTATTAAAGATAAGTTTCCCATCCCAGTTGTGGAGGAACTGCTGGACGAGCTGAAGGGCGCGCAATACTTCACCAAGCTGGATCTTCGGTCTGGATACCATCAAGTGCGCATGCATCCGGAGGACATCCACAAGACGGCATTTCGCACTCATCATGGCCACTTCGAGTTTCTAGTTATGCCCTTCGGGCTCTCCAATGCGCCATCTACATTCCAGGCCCTCATGAATGACGTCTTGGGATCATTCCTTCGCCGCTTTGTGCTTGTTTTCTTTGATGATATCCTCATCTACAGTTCGTCATGGGCAGAACATCTCTGTCATGTGCGCCTCGTCCTACAGGAGCTTTCTCGCCATGGGTTGGTCTTGAAGCGCTCCAAATGCCTTTTTGGGATATCATCCGTGGCATATTTAGGCCATGTCATTTCGGAGGTGGGTGTGGCGATGGATCAACAGAAGGTGGAAGCAGTGGCAAATTGGCCAACCCCAATGACAGTCCGCGCCGTCAGGGCATTTCTAGGATTGGCCGATTATTATCGGCGCTTTATTCAGCACTACGACGCCATTGCAGCTCCTCTTACATGACTTTTGTGCAAAGAGGCATTTACATGGACGGAGGAGGCCGACCGTGCTTTTCTCGCCCTCAAACAGGCCTTGGTGTCCGCTCCGGTTTTGCAGCTCCCAGATTTTGGACGCCCATTCGTTATCGAATGTGATGCCTCCGGGTCCGGCTTCGGCGCCGTTCTTCATCAAGGCGCTGGACCGATTGCTTTCTATAGCCGACCCATCGCCGCACGACAAGCCAAACTGGCGGCCTATGGCGAAGTTGATCGGCCTTGTCGAGCGATCGTCATTGGCGCCCTATGTCCGGGGCGACCTTCGCCGTTCATGCGATCATTACAGCTTGAAGTTTCTACTCGACTAGCGCTTATCCACCATTCCTCAACACCAGTGGGCAAGCAAACTAGTGGGCCGACTTCCGGTGGAATACAAACCAGTAAACGAATACTATCGTCGATGCCCTCTCCTGGCGCGATGGTGAAGGACCAGCAGCGGCGTTACAGGCCCTCTCCGGACCATCACTTGATTTTTTTGACGACTTGCACCGCGACTTACCATTGGAAGCAGAGTGGGCGGCCACTGCGACGGCCATCCAAGAGGGGCGGCTTCTGGCACCTTGGTCCATTCGCGACAGTCTCATCCTCTATAAAGGCCGCATCTTTATACCGGCTTCCTCGCCTTTCATGACCAAGATTATTGCTGAATGTCATGCGGTGGGACACGAGGGGGTGCAGAAAACGCTTCATCACGTCCGCACAGATTTTCATATTCCTCGTGTTCGTCACTTCATTCAGGAACACATCAGAGCGTGCTCCACCTATCAACACAACAAAACCGAGCACCTTCACCCGGGTGGTTTACTTCAGCCATTGGAGGTTCCTCGGTGGTGCAGTCGACATTGCCATGGATTTCATTGAAGGCCTTCCGAAATCTGGTGGCAAAACGGTTATTCTTACGGTGGTGGATCGTTTCTCTAAGGCGACACATTTTATTCCCCTCGCTCATCCTTATACAGCAATGTCTGTCAGCCGAGTTTTCTTTGATACAGTGGTCCGCTTGCATGATATTCCAACATCCATAAATCCGATCGGGCGTGGTGTTTACCGGCACCTTCGGCAAGAACCCTTTCAATTGGCTGGTATTCGGTTGCACATGAGCTCAGCATACCATCCACAATCAGACGGTCAATCTGAGGTGACCAACAAAATAATTGCCATGTACTTGCGGTGCTTTGCCGGGGATCGTCAGAAGCAGTGGATCCGCTGGCTACCGTGGGCAGAATACTGTTACAACACTTCCTTCCAGTCATCCCTCAAGACCACACCATTCCGCGTTGTGTATGGTCGTGATCCACCAAGTCTGCGCTCCTATGTGAAGGGCGATGCCCGTGCTCCTGCAGTGGATTCTCAGCTAACCGAGCGGGATGAATTATTGGCCGAAGTCTGGGGTCGTCTTCTCCAAGCTCAGTCTTTGGCTGCATCCTACTACAACCGCTCCCACCGAGAGGTCTCCTTTGCAGTTGGTGATTGGGTTTGGCTCCGCATTTCCCATAGACTAATTTCTTCATTGGCCAGTACGACGCCTACCAAGCTCAGTCCTCGTTTCTATGGACCATATCAGGTGGCCGAGCAAATCGGGACCGTAGCATATCATCTTCACCTTCCTCCTGGCACCCGTATACACGACGTTTTTCACGTCAGACTCCTTAAGAAGTTCCATGGCACACCACCGCAAGAACTTAGTTCTCTACCTCAACTCGTACATGGCCATGCTATACCTATTCCAGAGCAGGCCATTCGCGGTCGTGTGGTTCGTGGGCAGCGACAAGTGCTCATTCGTTGGAAGGACCATCCGGCGTCTCAGTCTACTTGGGAATATGTCGGCTCCTTCCGTGGCGTTATCCACGATTCATAGCAGCCATGGACGAGCTGTTTGCGAAGAGGAGAGATGTCGAGTTATTTGGTGTGGTTTATGAGCAGCGCGCACTGCATCATACCATTTGCCGTTCAAGGCTAAGGATCCTTTATATATATATAGTTTGCATTGATACTTTACCAAGTATGGTTAGGATTTGATTGTTAGTTTCTATAGATAAGATCAGCCTAAGGCTATATAAGCAAGGCAAGATAAATAAAGAGGGGCAAGCAAGATTATTGAGTTACTTCTCGTTTCTTCCCTTCTCCCCTGTTCCATCATGGCAGCGCCGACTTGGCTTGCTGCCGTGCTCTTCTCCGGCCACGGCGCCCACTCGGCGTCATCCAAGACCGGCCATCCGTCGCCCAGTCCACCATTACAACCTTCGGAGCCGCGCACGTAACAATACCATGTAAGTCCTCTTAACCATTGTGAATTATAAAAATATCAGGGGAATTATTCAATTAGTTGAACTGGTGATTTACTTCATAATATTCACCTTAGTCAAATATCGTTTTCTTAACATAACGGCGGGTTCCCAAGATGCAGTGGAATCATATTTACTGAACATTTCCTTATACCATCCTTTTCATCATTGTGCTTTCTTCAAACAGATTCAACTAGTTCAGATGATATTCAAAGCATCGATTCGCTCCTTATTGGTTTTGACCTTCTTAGTCAAATATCGTTTTCTTAACATAACAGCGGGTTCCCAAGATGCAGTGGAATCATATTTACTGAACATGTCCTCATACCATTCTTTTCATCATTGCGCTTTCTTCAAACTGATTCAACTAGTTCGGATGATATTCAAAGCATCGATTCGCTCCTTATTGGTCTTGACCTTCTTAGTCAAATATCGTTTTCTTAACATAACAGCAGGTTCCCAAGATGCAATGGAATCATATTTACTGAACATGTCCTCATACCATCCTTTTCATCATTGCGCTTTCTTCAAACAGATTCAACTAGTTCAGATGATATTCAAAGCATCGATTCACTCCTTATTGGTCTATCAACACTACGAGTTGCTACGGATGACTTCGCCAAAAGCAAGGTGCTTGGTAAAAAAGGAGGGTTTGGTATGGTTCATAAGGTACAAATCATACCATATATGTAACATTGCCAGTTATATCTTTGTCAATGAGTTGGTATATTTATTTTCACGAGGAGTCCTACGATGGTCAACAAATAGCGATGAAAAGGCTTTGTCGAGTTCCGACAAGGAATAGGAGAGTTGAAAAGTGAGTGGTTCGGTTGCTAAGCTTCACCACAAGAATCTTGTGAGGCTCATTGGTGTTTGCATGGAAGAACAAGAGAAAATACTTGTGTATGAATATATGCGAATAGAAGCCTTGATACCATTCTTTTTGGTACAATTTTCTAACTAGTTTTTTAATGAGAAATTCCCAATAGAAGTAGTACACGTGCCACCAAAGTTTTAACTACAATGCTATGATGTTTCTTGTTTTGATGGTAGATTCTGAGAAAAACAAAGAGCTAGATTGGGGAAAGAGATTCAAGATTATCAATGGAACTGCTAGAGGCCTGCAGTATCTTCTGTTGGAAATCAGCCGGCCAACCTCACGCTTTCGCTAAGATGAACACAAACGAGCAACTTCAGGGTTCAAGGCAGAAACAAGAAGATTTTTGGTGCCGCACAACTTTTGCAAATTTTTCGAGTATTCTTCTCTTCTTTATATATGCGAATATGTACAGACTCAACTCGGATCTGAGACTCGAATCATAAACCGACTCGAACCGAAATACGATAAGCTACTATTTCTTAACCGACAATAACAATGACTCCTGACTTCTTACGACTCCTTCTTAACCGAAATATCTCAATTGACTTCTACTGAATGAAAACAGAACAATTTAACTTTATCTAATAAACCAACAAGATTAAACAACATTTCACCTCCCTAATCTTGTTTTGCTTTATTGATCTCAACCAGCCCGAGTTTGTTCCTCAATTCCATGAACTTCTGTCGTCCCAATGGCTTAGTCAAAATATCTGCTAGTTGTTCTTCTGATCTTATGTGCTCAACACTGATTTCTCCTGCTTCCACTCGTTCTCTGATGAAGTGATACCGAACATCTATGTGTTTACTTCTATCATGTAGAATTGGATTCTTGCAGAGAGAAATAGCTGACTTGTTGTCGATGTGAAGTACAGAACATCTGGGTTTCTCTGCTAGCATCTCTCCCAAGAGTCGTCCAAGCCACACACCCTGGCATGCTACCGTAGTAGCTGCCATATACTCTGCTTCGCAGGTTGATAGCGCCACAACCTTCTGTTTGACTGATTGCCAACTGATCAAACTCTCCCCAAGTTTGAACAGTATGCCGGTTGTGCTTCTTCGATCATCCTCATTTCCTCCCATATCACTGTCGCTATAACCTTCTAATCTTGCATCATCTTTTCTTCTTCTGAACTTACATCCAATATGAACACTTCCGGCTATATACCTGAGTATATGTTTGACTGCTGTTAAGTGTTCATTTTTCGGATTCTCCATGAAACGGCTCACATATCCCACAGAGTATGCAATATCAGGTCTTGTATTCACCAGATAGCGCAAGCTTCCAACGATGCTTCTATAGCTTGTTTGATCTGTAGGAGGAGAATCACTTTCTTTACTGAGTTTCAGCCTGGCTTCCATGGGCACTTGACAAGGATTGCAGTCTTGCATCCCACACTTTTCCAAAATTTTCAGTGCGTATGCAGATTGACAAAGGGTAATCCCGTCTTCAGATTGTTTCACTTCAATTCCGAGGTAATAGCTGAGTAATCCTAGATCGCTCATGCTGAAGATTTTCTTCATTTCCCCCTTAAACTTGTTAATCTCTTGTACTTGCGCTCCTGTAATGATTAAGTCATCTACATATACTCCAATCAACAGACGATTCTGATCATTGCCACGCATGTAGACTGCATGTTCCGTTTCACTTCTCATAAAACCAATTGACAACAATGTGCTATCCAGCTTGGAGTTCCAGGCTCTCGGAGCCTGTTTCAATCCGTATAGCGCCTTGTTCAGCTTCAGAACCTTCCCTGCGTTCTTTTCATCTACAAACCCTGGTGGCTACGTTACATAAACTTCTTCCTCTATATCTTCGTTCAAGAGCGCAGTCTTCACGTCCATATGATGCACTTCCCAGCTTTTGTGTGCTGCAATGGCGATCAACAGCCTTACTGTCTCCAATCGGGCCACTGGAGCAAATACTTCTTCGTAGTCAATTCCTTGACGCTGGACATACCCTTTTGCCACCAATCTGGCTTTGTGCTTCACAACAGCCCCACTTGAGTTCCTTTTCACTTTGAAAACCCACTTCAATCCTATTGCTCGATGTCCTTCAGGGAGCTCGGTCATATACCAGGTGTTGTTCTGTTCTATGGATTTTATTTCTTCTAGCATTGTTTGCCTCCAATGTAACTCCTTTTCGGCTTCATCAAAACAGCTTGGTTCATCTGCTGCAAGGAGACATGCACCAGAACCTGAGTATTGCAATTCACGCATAGGGGTTGTAGTATCTAAGATATTTTTTATGGTACGATATCGTCTAGGTGCTTCATCAGATGGCTGTGAAGCATCTTCTGGAGGGCTCACAAATTCAACTGGGACTGTTCCTTGGGAAGTTTGGGAACTTGCCAGGGTTACAGGCGTTGTCGTGCCAAGGTCTTGTTCAGAGTCTGGCACATCTGGTGCTATCGTTTCCTCTGATGTATTTCTTATGAGTATATTTGTTGTGTACTTTACCGTAAAGTCTTCGTCTGAAGACTCTCTTGCACCTCCCTGATTCATGCTTCCGTACCAATCCCAACTAGCCTCTTCATCAAACACAATATCTCGTGATACATAAACTCTGTTGCCAACAGGATCAAACACTCGATAAGCCTTGGACCCTTGTTCGTAGCCAATGAATACCGTTTTGAGACTTCTATCTTCAAGTTTCTTCAAGTTCGGTTTTGTTACTTTGATATATGCTATGCAGCCAAAAGTTCTGAGGTGTTGCACATTTGGCTTCTTTCCAGACCAAGCTTCCAGAGGTGTTTTTCCAGATACACTGCGTGTGGGTGATCGATTCAATACGTACACCGCCGTGATCACAGCTTCTCCCCAAAAACGCCCTGGCATTCCTTTGGCCTTCATCATGCTTCGTGCCATTCTGATTATGGTCTGATTCCTGCGCTCTACTACCCCATTTTGTTGTGGTGAGTAGGGTGCGGTGAGATGCCTCTTCATTCCTTGATCTGCACAGTATGCTGCAAATTCCATTGAGGTAAACTCTCCTCCACGATCTGTCCTCAGGACTTTTAGCTTCCTGCCTGATTCAACCTCCACGGCTGCGTGAAACCGTTTGACCGCTATTGAAGCTTCATCTTTAGACGCCAGAAGATATATCCACATGAACCTGCTCAGGTCATTGACCAGAAGTAAGAAATACTTCTTTCCACCTGGTGTAGTTGGGCTGATTTCTCCGCACAGGTCACCATGTACTAAATCAAGTATGCCCTCTGCACGGTAGCCAGCTTCTTTTGGAAATGCTGATCTCCGCTGCTTCCCCACGAGGCACCCATCACAAATTTGTTCTGGATGTTCAATGTTTGGCAATCCAAGCACCATTCTTTCCTGATTTAGTTTTTTCAATGAACCAAAGTTCAGATGGCCATACCGGGCATGCCATCTCCATGCTTCATCGCTGCCTTTGACTGCCAGACATATCGGTTGTGTAATCTTCAGGTTCAGCGTGTATAACATATTTTCGGATCTCTTGATTTTAGCGAGAAGACACCCATCTTCTTCACGGATGATCATCATTCCATCCCCAACTTGCACCTTGCAGCCACTTTTGTCGAGTTGCCCAACGCTTATAATGTTGCTTTGCAAACTAGGAATGTAATATACATTCCTGAGAACTCTATGTTCTCCATTCAAGCATGTGAATACAACCGAGCCTCGTCCGATTATATTTACGAACGAATTATCTCCAAACTTGACCGTGCCTGTGAATTTAGTGTCAAGTTCTGCGAAGTTTTCACGACGCCCGGTCATGTGATTTGTGGCGCCTATGTCCAAATACCATTGTCCCTGAATCTTTTCTTGATCAGCTTGGATTTGAACATCTGCCTTATTCAGGATTGCTTCACCAGGTTCAAAATTCTTCGTGCTGCTGTTCTGAGTTGCTTCTAATAAGAACAGTGATGGCTCCTCTCCAGTGCTTTGAGTAAGGTTGATCTGCTCCTTACTCATTTGCTCCTTCTTTTCACGTCTGGGTCTTCTGCATTCTCTAGCAAAATGCCCATAAATTCCACAATTAAAACATTTTACCTTTGATCTATCGCGGTTACCAAAGACTGGCCTTCCATCTTGTCGTTCAGTCCCGTCTTGCCATTTCGTTTCTTCTTGGCTTGAGTAGTTCTCCTGATTGCGGCGTTTCATCCGGGCAGCCCACTCGGCCTCGGTGAGAAGAAGTTGTCCCGCTTGTTCGCCGGAATCCCCCAATCCATAGCGCTCCTCTACTGAGCGCAAACGACCAGTTAGCTCTTCCACGGTGAGTGTGGACAGGTCCACCGTGGATTCAATGGCAATAGCAACTTGTACAAATTTTGGCGTCACCACCCGTAGGAATTTCTTGACCACCTTGTCTTCTTCCATTGGATCACCAAACGTAGCAAGATTGCTAGCAAGCCCTGTGAGTCGCATGGCAAAGTCATCCACCGACTCTCCTTCTTTCATACGGATCAACTCAAACTCGCGCCTCAGCGTCTGTGCTCTTGCTTCGCGAGCACGATCGGCACCCAATCTCATGGCCTTTACTGCATTCCACGCTTCCCGCGCAGACTCCTTCGCTCCAAGCATTACCAACATCTCTGTCGGTACAGCTTGAAGAATTGCAGACATCGCCATCCGATCCGTCCGGTAGTCAGCACCACCAGGTTCGATCGCTTCCCATACTCCCTGCGCTTGCATGTTCACCCTCATGAGCACCTCCCACTCCATGTAGTTGGTTCGCGTGAGCGTGGGGTACCGGATATGCACCCCAGCTTCCTTCACCGGCTGCGCCTGCTGCACCTCCCAGAGGGCCCTGCTGCTGCTTCCACCACCATCCCCCGCACCTCCGGAGCGCCCTCCTCCGATGCGAATCGTAGGTGGTGATGAAGATCTAGCTACGCGCCTTGACATGGCGAAGGATCCATGTAGAACCGCTCTGATACCAAATGTTGGAAATCAGCCGGCCAACCTCACGCTTTCGCTAAGATGAACACAAACGAGCAACTTCAGGGTTCAAGGCAGAAACAAGAAGATTTTTGGTGCCGCACAACTTCGCAGCTTTTCTGAGTATTCTTCTCTTCTTTATATATGCGAATATGTACAGACTCCAACTCGGATAAAGACTCTGAATCATAAACCGACTCTGAACCGAAATATGCATAAGCTACTATTTCTTAACCGACAATAACAATGACTCCTGGCTTCTTACGACTCCTTCTTAACCGAAATATCTCAATTGACTTCTACTGAATGAAAACAGAACAATTTAACTTTATCTAATAAACCAACAAGATTAAACATCTTCACGAAGATTCTCAATGGAAGATAGTTCACCGGGACCTCAAAGCAAGCAACATTTTGTTAGACTTTGATTACAACCCTAAGATTTCCGACTTCGGGTTGGCAAACATATTTGGAGGGGATCAATTAGAAGATGTCACTCACCGTATCGCCGGAACATAGTAAGGTCAGCATTTCCCAAGTAATGTATCAAATTATTAGAAGATAGTAAAGTTATGTTCTCATCACAGCGGATACATGGCACCGGAATCGCCATCTTGTGATCAGTATTCGACAAAGTCGGACGCGTTTAGCTTCGCATTTTGGTTCTAGAGATCGTCACAGGAAGAAGAAACATTGGCTCCTCCGACTCAGAGCAAGACGTTGATCTCTTAAATCTTGTAAGTACTTCAGAATGTTTCACAAACTCTGCACGCGAGCAGCTAAATTCTCATCGTAGTAGTCGAACAACTCACCGATTTGGTGTAGGTATGGGAGCACTGGAGACTGGACGAGGGGAAATATCGTCGAGCTGATCGATCCATCCCTGAGCAACCATCCTCCCATTGATCAGATGTTGAGGTGCATCCACATCGGCCTACTGTGTGTTCAGCGAAAGCCCGGAGATCGGCCGATGATGTCGTCGGTAAATGTCATGCTTAGCAGCAACACTGTCCGTCTGCCATCTCCTTCCAGACCAGCCTTCTGGATCCAGGAGGTCAGTGCCAGTGACAACAGCTCAGATGTGCATTCAGAACCGTATCCGAGACCGAGACCAACCGGGAGCGGTGGTATTTCGGCGGTGAGGTCTTCGGAGTACCCATCACAGAGCTTGAGCCAAGATGAGTCTTGAAGCAATTGCCGAACCAGGTTGTGTACTAGTAATGCCATTTTAAGATCCGCTTGATGTAGGGAGAGGACGTACTGCATCTGTACCGTGGCTGAGTAAAGTCGCAGTGATGCTGATGTAAGGCATGAAGCCATGAATGATGATGAATTTTCATGTGAAATGTACGGTGAGCATGTCTCGCGGTTTCAGCCCAGGTTTGCTGTTGGTTGGTCCCCCGCCAGAGCGTCTGGGTCTGGGTCCGGGTCTGGGTCTCATTTTGGACCCATGGATACCCAGATCCGGACCCGTTACTAGAGAAGGTGAGGTGAGGTGAGCTCAAATAGATTAGTACACACCCTTATCACAAGTGATATCATGGCTCAATGGAAGGAACCTTGTGATTGAATCAAGAGGTCTTGTGTTCAAGACCTATTTTGGCCTTTTTTTTATTTTATTTGAATACTTCATGCATACACACCTTAAGTCATGGTAAAGGATCCGGGTACCCGTTGGGGTCCAGGTACCCATCGAGTCCGGGTCCGGGTCCGAGTTTGGACCCGTGACTGATTTCGGGTCCGGGTCCGGATCCAAACTTCGGGTCTCGGATCCGGGTCCACGGAGGCTGGACCCGGAGGTACCTGGACCCGTTGCCATCCCTAGTTTCTTCGCCAGGTTCAGCACAAACTTTTATAGGAATAATATCCACAAAGGAGGTGGACGACTGGCGCGTGCAGGGGAGGATGGCTGGGGTTTTAGAGGGAGTGGAGGCGTGCAGCCGGGCGGAGCAAGCGAGGAGGTGGGCACTACTGCGCGAGCGCGGCACGAGGGAGATGTGGAACATCACACGCTAGGGTTTTGGTGCGGGCGTCGGAGAATCGATCTGGGCCGTCCGCTAAGATCCGTGCGATCCGGTGGCGACGCAAGATCCAGCTCCGGAGTGTAGGATCCCGATCGGACGGTCGCGACGCAAGAATTGTATGGCATGCGCTGGGAGGCCAGGGTTTCTTTCACGCTTAATATAGATAAGATATTCATTGTTCACATGATTTTTACACCCAAATCAGGCGGATGTTGCTACCATTGAATCTTAATCCAACCATTCTTACCACTTCCCATCCTCATCAATCATCACCGCGATCCAGCGCACTGCACACCTAGGCCCTAGACAATGCAAACCCTAGCTCCACCATCTCACAGGCGTCCGCCTGACGCCGCTGATGCCTACCGGTGACCCCCCTTTCCCCCTCTTCCACCACCCGCCTCCTCCTCCCCTCCCACTACTATTGCCTGCCTCCTCTTCCGCCACCGCCGCTCGCCGCTTTCTAATGCTCGTCACCCCTAGCCTCCCTCTAACTTAACCCCAAACCCTAACCTAGTGTCAACAGGGGCAGCACCAAAGAGGAGGGCGACGAGCTTGCCGGAGAAGATGACTTCACCGATCAGAGCACGAATCTCCAAGCAAAATCATAAGGTCAGAAATGTGAATGATTTACACACAAAAAATATCATTCGAATTCGAATTATATATAGCATTTCTGAACATTTACATTTTTAGATAAAGGATAAAAATCCGGTCTCTGCAATTGCACACAACCGAGTTTTACAAATGTCATAGCCATCTATCTATAATGAAAAAAGGGGCAAAGAGAACTTAAAATTAAAAGCAAAGTCTATAATTGCTTCTCCATCCATTCTTGGCAAAGATATCCAACATACAGATAGAAAGATTCTTACAACCATAATGCGAAATTAGAAACATACAGATGCGTACGGTAGATTTAATTTTATTTATTTATCCCCTTATTTATAAACAACATTATGCGATCGATTGCGCGATTGCTTCAGATGCTCATCTCGACTCGAGCTCCGTGATCGACACCTCATTATGCGACATGGTTTTCGACTTGATGCTGTCGGCGTCCATCTCCTGATCCTGGATGCAGAACGTTGGCCTCGACGGAGCCTGCAGAGAGACCGTGTTGCTGCTGAGCATGACGTTCACGGCCGACATCTTCGGCCTGTCCGCAGGGCTGTCCTGGACGCACAGGAGCCCAATGTTGACCAGCTTCAGCATCTGGTCGTTGGGAGAACGGCAGCCCAGGGATGGATCCAGCAACTCTTGGATTGTTCCCGTGGTCCAGTGCTCCCATACCTGCGTGCACGCGCACATCGGTGCGAGTAATTAGAGTGGTTATTTTGAGAAGAAAGTTTTGTACTGACCTTTTCAGGAGCAGAAGGGGTATGCACTACTCACGAGGCTTGAGAGGTCAATGGATTGCCCCGGGTTAGCGAAGCTGCTGTTCTTCCTTCCGGTGATGATCTCTAAGACCAAGACACCAAAACTGTACGCGTCCGACTTGTCTGAATACCGCCCGCGCATCGCGTATTCTGGCGCCATGTATCCACTGCAACACGAAGAAAATCTTGTATACATATCCTACTCTGATACATACTATCGTGCCAATGGAAATGCTGACCGTACTGTACTTACTATGTTCCAGCAATGTGACTAGTGACGTCCTGCGACTGATCCCATCCAAATAGCTTTGCTAAGCCAAAGTCTGAAATCTTAGGATTGTATTCTGAGTCTAGTAGAACATTGCTTGCTTTGAGGTCTCGATGAACTATCCTCAGTTGAGAATCTTCGTGGAGGTATTGTAAGCCTCGGGCAACTCCATTCACGATCTTGAATCTCTTCCCCCAATCCAGGTCTTTGCTTTTCTCGGAATCTGTCACTCAAACAAGAAATATCAGAGCCTGCAGTGATAAATGTTTCGTTTTCAGCAACGGCTAGGGAGGGAATTGTACCGAAAAGAACGGTGTCGAGGCTCCTGTTTGGCATGTATTCATACACAAGTAGTCTCTCATGTTCTTCCAAGCAGACACCAACGAGCCTCACAAGATTCTTGTGCTGAAGCTTAGCCACTAAAACCAGCTCAGTTTTCAGCTCTTCTATGCCTTGCCTGGAACTCTGTGAGAGCCTCTTCACTGCTATTTCCTGACCTTCGGAAAGGACACCCTGTACAAGTGAAGATACTTGCTAATCAACAAAGACACATACAACCAACAGAGTTTCATGTATGGTGCAATTGGTACCTTATAGACCGCACCGAACCCTCCTTCGCCAAGCTTGTTGCTTTCAGAAAAGTTGTCTGTTGCAGCCCGTAGCGTTGCTAGGTCAAGAAGGAGCGAATCGATGCTTTGAATATCGTCTGGATGAGTTGAATCTGTTAGAAGAGAAGAGGTACACGATGATCAGCTCATAACGGCAGGATTTGCTTTTCTGAAGATCTAATTGCATTATAAGGCTGGTGAGTGTTTAATTTTAGGAGACTTTTTTTTTTTGGAAAACTGAGGAGGAGACCCTCAGTTTCATTTATCGAAACCAGGTACGGTTAATTTTAGGAGATCTTGAACTTTGAATACATTAAAGCAATCAATATAACGAAGCAAACACCATTCCCCTGTTTTTGAGAGAGAAACAGCCGGGGAGACCCCGGATGCGGACCTTTATTAAGCAAACTTAGAAACAGGCAGGGCTAGCGAGCGACCAGCCAAATAAAAAGAAAGAGAGGAAGAGAAAGAAAAGAGAGGAGGGAGGGGGAGGAACGGGAACTAGGGGAGTCTAGATGACTAGATCCCCAAGCTAGGAGAGAAATTCTAAGGTCAGCAGCAATTCTAAAAGATTGCAAGCGAAGTTCAGCAAGGAACCAACACTTCCAGGAGGAAAAACTAATAGGCAAAACCCTAAAAATCCTATCGTTGCGAATTTTCCAGATGCCCCAGCAAGCAGTCATGAAAACCTCCATGAAGAAAGGCGAGTGTTCAGCAAGTTGAGCGTCCTCAATTCTTTGGAAGATAGAGCTATTAGGAAACCAATGAATTTGCAGAGCATTCCAGCAATCGGTAGCAAAATGGCATTGGAAGAAGAGGTGATCTCTGGATTCTTCAACCGACTGATTGCAAAGAACACAATTATAGTTGGAACCAGGGAGCAGGCAATTTTTCCTTCTGAGAAGACCTTTAGTGTTGAGACGATCCCAGCAAAGAAGCCAACTAAAAATTTTGATCTTGGTGGAGCATTTGGCCTTCCAAATGGAGACAATCGGACCAGGAACAGAAAGATGATTAAAAACCATTTTGTAGAACTTGGCCGGAGCAAAGAAACTGGAGTTCCAGATATAATCCCACACATCCGGGGTATCGTCCTGAACGGTGACGTCGTGGATCAAGGAATGGAGCTCCTGAAGGTCCTGAAAAGCTTGATCTGACAACGGTAAATGAAAATTAATCGAGACAGCCGGGTTGTGAATGAAGGTGGCGACATTGGAGTGTCGATTAACGGCATAGGATGAAAGGTGAGGGAAGCTGGAACTGATGTGTAAATTATTCCACACATCATCCCAGAAGAGCGCGGTGTCACCTCGGCCCACCCGGCATTAAGCGATCCCTCTGAATTGATCCATGAGATTGAGCACATCTTTCCACCAGAAGGAGCCTCTAACAGACGCAGCCTGAGGAAGAACCGACTGATAGTGAGCAGACCACACCAGGTGAACCCAGGGAATATCTTTCTTATTGAAGAAGCTGTGCAAGAATTTAAGGAGAAGGGCGCTGTTCTGGGTTCGCAGGTTAATAACCCCCAGGCCACCCTTATTTTTTGGCCTGCAGACCCTGTCCCATTTAACCAAGGATTTGCTGGAACCATTGATGTCATTTTTCCCCCATAAACATATCCTCCTGAGCTGATCAATCCTGTTGATGACCGCCACTGGAAGTCTGATGGAGGACATGGAATAGATAGCCATGGAGGAAACAACCGAGTTGACCAGCTGAAGCCTGCCACCATAAGATAGGAGGGAAGAAAAGGAGGTAATTCTTCGAGAAATCCTATTGACCAGGTTCTCAAAATCTTTAATGCGCGGCCTGGAAGTGCCCATGGGAAGGCCTAGGTAAGTGAAAGGGAAAGACTGAACCTGACAGCCAAATAGAGCAGCAAGAGGCTCAATCTCCGAATGGAGCAAATTAATGGGAAGCATTGCCGATTTGGAGAAGTTGATCTTCAGCCCCGTGGAAGCCGAGAAAGAATGCAGCAGGCATTTGAGGGCAAAAAGTTCTTTCTGAGAAGCTTTGACAAAGATGATAGTGTCGTCGGCATACTGGATAACGGGGAAATCATTCTGGTGCAGGACCGAAATGGGTAGAGACAAGACCCCCCCAAGATCATTAGCTCTGTTGAGAATGAATTGGAGCAGGTCAGCAGCAATAGCAAACAGAAGAGGGGATATGGGATCCCCTTGTCTGACACCCCTTTTGCAGTGAAAAGAGTGACCCGGAACACCGTTTAGAAGGACTGCAGAAGAAGCAGAACCAAGAATGTCCACAATCCAATGAATCCACTTGCAGGGGAATCCCAAAGCCACAAACATGGCTATGATGGCATTATGCTCAATGGTATCAAAGGCTTTGGTGAAGTCCAACTTGATAAGCACACTTTTTTGTTTAGAACATTGACAAAGATGGATGTATTCGAAAGCCCAGGCAAGGCAATCTTGTATGGCTCTACCTTTTATGAAACCATATTGGTTCTTGTGGACCAGCTGAGTGATGACAGAATTAAGTCTGGAAGCAAGCATCTTGGTTATCAACTTCACAAGAATGTTCAGAAGGGATATCGTCCTGAAATCATTGGAAGATTCAGGGTTGTTAAACTTGGGGATCAAAACGATGTAAGACTGATTAACAGGGGCGAGAGAGATCGTCCCACTGTGAAAATCGTGACAAACTTTATATAAATCATCTTTGATGATGTGCCAGCATTTTTTAAAGAAATGCCCATTGAAACCATCCGGACCAGGCGCACTATCAGAGTGAAGATGTTGGACCGATTCATCAATTTCTTGCGTGGAAAAGGGGGAGATGATCCACTCATGGTCAAGGCTGTGAGGAATGAGATTGTGAAGGTCAAACAACATGGGCGGATTATCCGAAGTCCCCATCCTAGCCGAACAAATACTGAAGAGCAGATCAGCTTTAGCATTATGATCATAAAGGATATCTCCATTATCATTGATTAGAGAAGTCACTAAGTTCTAACGGTATCTTTCCGTCGCTTTACTGTGAAAGAATTTAGTGTTCTCGTCGCCAAGTTGAGTTCATAGGATGGAACAACGATTTCTCCAATAAATATTTTGAAGATTCAACAGGGCAGACAGGCGGGCTTTGAGAATGGACCTAAAATTCCACTCCTGATTATGCAAGGGTCTGTATTGTTCAATCATATCCAGGATAGCAATGAAACGGGAACAACAACGAGTCTGCCTTTTGATGAGGGATAGGCTTTCCTTCCAATTCTGCAGTCTGTGTTGGAGACGAATGAATTTATCTCAAACATAGGAAACAGCACAGCCATCAAAAGTAAGATGTAGATTCCAGGAGAGTTGAATGGTCTGCATGAAATCCGGACGATCAAACCAGAAATTCTCAAATCTGAAGACCTTAGAAGAAGGGATGTGAGTTTGAATCTGAGCAACACAAGGAATATAATCAGACATAGTTCTAGATAGCGGCTGCCATTGAGTGGCAGGGAAGGAATCAGTCCAATGAATGGAGGTGAAGCACCAATCTAATTGCTCCCAAAGCGAACAACTTTGCATATTACTCCAGGTATACTTGAGACCTTTGAAGGGGATCTCAATCAAACCGAGCGAGGTGATGATGCTGTCGAAGGTGTGAGCATCATTGAGCCTGCCCCCCGGCCTGTTTCTGTCAAGAGAAGATCTATAAAGGTTGAAATCTCTCATAATAATCCAATCCTCATCATCCTGAATGGAGAGGCCAGAGAGCCAATTGAGGAACTCAACCTTAAGAATCCCCGAGCAGGGACCATACACAGAAGCGAGAAAACAAGATGAATTGTTGTGAAGAGAAGTGAATTTCACCAAAATAGCATAAGGGGAGACGAAAATAAGCTCGCCCGATAGAATGGAACCAACCCAAGCAATCAGAATGCCTCCGGAAGCGCCAATAGACGGAGAGAAGAAGAACTTGTTGAACCTCTTAGGAGCAAAACTTTTAATTGTGGAATGATTAATCATATCCAATTTCGTTTCTTGAATGGACAAGATGGAGCAAGCAGACTCTTGGATTTTGAGACGCAACAAATTGCGTTTGTGCGGATCATTAAGCCCCCTAACATTCCAGTTAAGGACAGCCCAGGTACGTTGAGAAAAATTTGATCCCATTTAGAGAGACGAGGGAGAAAAACTCAGCCCGAAAAGGCAACCAAGTGGGCAACAGCAGGTTGGGATCAACCCAAACCATTAACAGGCAGCGAGCAGAGCTCCACAAAGGCAAGCAAACAGGGAACGACAAAGGAATGATAAGCAAAATAATCCAGGATTGAATATACAGAAACCCATTGAAAGAGTCGAGATAGCCAAGCACACAGCCATTGTTACAAAAATGACAATCATCAAAATAAAACCTCGCAAACCTCCCACCATCACTGACATGGAACATAATCGATGTCTTCATTCGGAATTGGGGTTTTTAAGAGGATATCCCTGGCCACCTCCTCAGGAGAGAGCCCGCAGTTTTCAATACCAACCTTCTGAATGGCTTGCACAGAAATCATTGGGGTCAATCTTCTAGCTTCGTCAACGTCTTTGGCAGAGGGAAAACAATGAAGTCTTTGAGAGCTCTGATGGAGTTCCCGAGTGATGGATGCCTTGTTCGGTTTTAAGATAGCTGCAACTGATGGCTGTCTGAAACCCTTGTATCTCTCCTGTAACCTTTTACTTCTTTTGCTGCCGGAAGCTACGCAATGTTCGGTGGGGACATCAAACCAGTCAGACTGCGACATATCAGTTGTGGAAGAATTGGCAGAAACGTTCGCAGCTTTCCTTTTCCTATTGTAGACCACGGTGATCCTGTCGTGGGAGCTAGGAATAGAAACAACGACGGGAAAAGTCCTGCTATTGTCGACGGGTTTAGAGGAGGCTTCCTGGGAATGTGGTTCATACCATGTCAAACGAAGAATATCCCGGGGTCTGGTGAAGGAGCTGATGAAGTAAGGTGTTGGAGGAGGCAAGGGAATCTTATAGAAATCATGCTGATCAACGGCCTTGAAAAGCTGTTGGAAGGAGGAGATGTTGGGTACCATCACTCTTAGCCTTGGAGAGTTGTTGCCGGAGTCATTGAAGTAGCTGAAAATGGAGCTTTGGTTTATGGTTGCGCAGAGCAGGACATCTTCTGAAGGAATTCTACCAGGGAGCAGAGAAGATGAAACCAGTGGCCGCGGAAGGACCGAAGAAGGCAGCAAAGTCTGATCAAACTCCATAGAATTACTGTCCATAGCATCATCGTCCGAAAAGTCAAGAACATTTAATTCTTCAGGCTGTTGGAGGTCTTGATTAGGAAAGAACAAGTTGTGTTGATTCCAATTTTGGGCTTGCTGATTCAACACCGCCAGGTCCCAAGCTGGGTCACCTTGAGCAGGCTCCGGAGGGACGGGTCCCGGATTGTTGTGCTGGTTTTCAGGAAACTGCTGATCTTCTACGGGGTCCTCATCAGGCAAAAGATCCGCTTCGCTGAAATGATGAAACAAAATGATGACTGGGATCGTCCAGGAATTGGCAGCACCTAGAGGGCCAGTGCCAGCTCTAATGACCAGGCGTCGAGGAACATCAGCAGTGCTATCAAACATGCAGTGCACGAGAACATGGGAGAGGGTTCCAGGGTCAGCGCGCCAGCGAAGTAGACGACCAAAAGGCGCACAAGCCTGCTCCAAATAGGTAGAAGAGTGAAGGTCCAGGGGGAAGCCCAAGAGCATAAACCAGCCTATCCTGGCATAAGGGGCATTCCTAGCATTTTGAGCTCTGTCGTGCCGGATGAAGAGAACCCGAAGACCCTCAATGAAGTGATCACCATTGTTAATGAGAATGTCACAGTTGAAGGTGCTACTGAGATGAAAGAGGCCAACCCCAAGGAAGCTTCGGCGGGAATGCAGCACTGGAAAACCCAGGTCATCCTCGATGAAAGCCCTCACCTGGTGCAGAAACCCATCATAATCCTCTGGAGCAAGATCTCCATCTTGATCAACCGCAATAACCCAGTCATCGTGGAGTCTCGGAGGAGTTCCACTGATATGAACCGACCTCCTGTCAATTCTCAAAGGGCCGCCATCATCAACTTGAACGTGATTAGGAATGAACCTGACAGCATCGAAGGGAAAATTCGCCATGAGAGTAGAGACTGAGTACTCGGGACGAAGGGGAAGGTGGAGGCGGTGGACAGGAGAAGGGGTACGGAGAGGAAGCTCAAAGAGCCGGGAAGTCGAAAAGCTTGTGTTGACGCCGAACCCAATGATCGAAGGGAAACGAAGGAAATGAGACGTTTTTACCCTCCAACCAAGATGGCTAATGAGCAGAGTATGAAGGCAACGATTGATCGGACGGCCTGAATTGAACCAATGGGGACATCTAAGCGGTGTAGAAAAATCGAGGAGGACTGAACCACGGGCCAAGGAGCGGGAACAATTAGGGATAATTCCAGAAGAAACCTCCTGAGGCGGGCTGATGGCAGAGGGGGCGCGCTTAGTCCCAAGACAATAAGCCCTGTCAAGCTCCTGCCGAACCATTAAAGCAGTGACAGGGATGGTGTTGGGAACCTCCAAAATTTTTTGGTCCCGAAGAGAAATGATTTTGGCCAAAACAACTGGATTTGAATTCAAATTAGGGTCCAAACGGGACGCAGATGAACAGGAATGCTTGACAGATTCGGGGCAAAGACCAATTTGAAACGGCATGAAGGGGCCATGATCTTGCGAGGGCTTCAAGATGGGGCAAGAAAAACTTCCAACAGTGACGAAGTTCGAAGGGCAGGAGCTGTTGGAACACTGGACTGGGCATTGGTGGAGCAAGAATGAAACTCTTCTCCCAGCCCTTTGGCTGCCGAGAAACCTGTGATTTATCCGCCTAGGCACTTGGTTGGAACCAAACGAACTCTGATGATCAACCCTGGAAGCCTGAATAAACCTGTCCTTATCAGCACGCCAGTGAGGATCAAAGTCCCTCCAGGGGAAGAAATAAACATCGACATCTTGAGAAGTGATCCTTTTGATAGAGCAGAGATGGCGACCCACCGATCCATTAGCAACCGAGATGCGGAAATGGCGACCAGAAATGTTGAGAACATGAAATCCATCCGGAGAACCACCCAAAATGGAGCATAACGCCAGCGCCGCTGAAGAACAGTGAAGTTTGAAAGAATGCCTTCTGAAGTAAACCAGCAGAAAGAAAGAACCACTAGGAGAGGGCGCGTCATGATGAATAATAGAATTGAATTTCCTGAAAATGCCCTGCTGGAACCGAGAGCCCTCACTGAAATCCAATCCAACTTCCCCTACAAGAGGGCGAAGATCACAGATCTCCGAGGAGGGCGGCAATGAAGATCGACAACCAGCAACCCTTAATGGCTTCTTAGGAAGGCACCAAGAGCCTTGCTCCTCAGAAAGCCAAGAATCAAACTCCTTGCGCCAATTCGGCCCACCATCCCTCCAAAGGGAGAACGAGAGATCGAATGAATCGGCAAGAACTCTTTGAAGGTGAAGGACCAAAAAAGCAACCTTTTGAGAGGCCACCGAGAAACGGAAATGGGTGCGGGAAGCCTGCAGGACATGAAAACCAGCCGGAGCACCCCCCCAAGACAGAATGCAAGGTGCTAGCAACAGAACGATGATCAAGCCGGAATGAGAACCTCTTAAAGACCACTAGGAGGAAGAAGGAACCTTGAGGAGAGGGGGAGGCATGATGAACCGGCGAACAGGCTGAACGGAGAACCCAAGAACGAAAGCGATGGCCAAGCGAAGGAAACCACTGGAAGGGCTGAGACGAGTTTCTCCGGAGGGGAAGGTCAGGCTCGCACCGGCTAGACGAGCGCTTTCCAGGCGGCATCTCCCTCCCTCTGAGTGGTGTTTACCAATACACTCTTCACATGTTTACAATATTGAACAACACATGTAATGTTTCTTCCAACACCATTCCCCTGTTGGTAGACCAATTGATGATTTCTCTTGATTCATTGACTGTGTTGATATAGGTTAATGATAGTGAGGACTTACATGGTACTGAGGGCTTTCTTTCTGCTGGTCTTCTCCTCCAAAAACAAACGCATGTTACTATGAAAATTAGTATTGCAGCGGCTATAGGCAGTGTAATGGCCAAGACCCGTCTTGTCCTATGTCCTATTCTTCCTGCAAACAAAATCTGTGAATTTCAGATGGGGCACGTCTTAATTAGAACTTCAACCAAATGTGAAGATGGCACATTAATTTGCCTCCAAGGAGCACGTATGTTGTATCTATATATGATGTATTGCAAATAAGTGTTCTTTTAAGCTCTCTTCCGAAAGGAAAACCGTTCAAGTTTTTTTTTTTTTACAACAAACATCATTATAAGTTTCAAACCAATTAAGCAGCAAGCGACAATCATAACTGCAACAAAAGTGATTTCTGCTTCAGCAACTCACCTTCTCCTGTCGCCGGTGCAGGCGGCGGCCCCGGGAGTTGCAGCAGTGGGCGCCCGGAGAAGAAAGGATACGTCTCAAACCGGAAGCTGCACCGCACGCCAAAGACTCTCCCGCCCGGCTTCCCGACGAAATACTTGGGCGTCGTCCTCCTGATTATGTTCCCGAGGCAGCTCCGGCAGTCGAACGCCGTCATGTCCGGTGTACACTGCGCCAGCGAGTAAATCTTGGGGTAAGTCTCGTTGAACCCCTCCTCCCCCGTGCCGAACCGCCTGACTGAGTCCGCGGCCGCGTAGTCGGCAGTGGCGTTTACGAGTCGGCCGGAGGCGGCGTCGAACGCCGCCGTCGTCCCCGCGCTGGCGTTACTATAGATGACTATCTTCGCCCTGTTGTCGGTGGTGTCGGCCAGGATGTCCCAGCCGGCATAGTGGAGGATGCAGGGGTCGTCGAACATGATGGCTTCCTTGTTGAACGCGCAGAGCTGCTGGGCATTCCGGAAGGCGGTATCGAGGCAGGTGGCGCAGGAGGAGGCGTTGGTGTCCCCGCGGCAGAGCGCGAGGGCGTAGACGACGTCCGTCGCCGTGCCGGCGGTGTCCTTGGCGAAGAGGACGGGGGAGGAGGAGGCGTTCTTGGGGAGTGTGCTGGCGAGGGCACGTATGTTGGCTTGGTAGATGCTGCCTTCCGTGTAGCTGTCGCCAGCGGTGTTGCACAGCCTCCACGGGCGCGGTTGCGCCGCGGCGAGCGGCGCGCGGAGGAAGGCGAGGAGGAGGGCGGCGGCTGCGGCGGCGAGGTAGTACGAAAGAGCAATATGGCGTCGCATGGCCATGGCCATGGCCAAGGTGGTGATGGTGAGGACGACGAGGACAGATTACAGGGTGTACAGGTAATAGAAGAGCGGCGAGGCTAGAGAGTTGACCGGTGAGAATTATGCGTTGACTCGAACAAATCGCGCCAGCATCGCAGTGAAGTGTTGTTGCCTTGGCGCATCAACTGATAGCGCAAGGGCTATAAACAGAACACTACAGAGAAGTCACGATCAAGAAAGGGTCCTAAGCCCTCGTGGATCCTCTGCCGTACGGCAGAGGATGCGCGTTCGTTTGGTACCGCGACTGATGGATAAGTCACGGCCAACTGAGGAAAGCAGTTCCAGCATATACTTCTTCGATAATTGTACGATTCCAGCAATTTGTGGGAGCTGTGTGTCAATGCTACGGACCAAATAGTGTAAAAAAAAAGAGTAAGGATTCTTCGACGGTTATCCTTAACCGATCTAAGATGTGTTTAGTAGGGATTCAGCTTTTCTATATTCATAAATCTGGTGAAGCTGAAAATTTTAGCTTCACCAGATTCGTGAAGCTGAAGCTGTGAATACATTAAGATCCTGTTTGGGAGAGTTCCATATCTTAACTCCAGCTCTGATCTGAAACTTATAGGCTAAAATAAAGTAAATTAAGTTTATATTTTTAGTCTAAAATGTAAACAAGATGATCTACCTAAACACTCTTAATGTACCCATAGCTCCAGCTCCAGAAATTTCTGAAGCTAGAAATATCCTACTCCACCAACTTCACAGATTTTGGTGAAACTAGAACTGTCCCAAACACTCTCTAAGAGTGTTTAGATAGATCATCTTATTTACATTTTAGACCAAAAATATAAACTTAATTCACTTTATTTTAGCTTATAAGTTTCATATTTCAAGTCAAGCTAGAATCTGGAACTCTACCAAACAGGCCTTAAATGTATGTTTATGTGATAGATCTAAAAAAAAAGCCTCTCTATTTTCTGCTTGAGAGCAAGTTTCAAAATTTCGTTTATGTAAAAAAAAAACGGGAGCGACCGGTTTCTGAAATTTCACCGAAATTCGGAAATTTCGGGAAAATTTTGGACGAAATACAAAAACAAAAATTTAAATCCGGTCCGTTTCACACCAAAAAATCCGGTTTCGGGTCCAAAACCCGAAATTTCGGCCCAAAAAACCGAAATTTTGCCCGGCTAAAACTGGCTGGAAAGTGGATCAAACGACGACAAAAAATTTTGAAATTTTTTCTAGATATTCCTGACATATTTATGATATTTATGTAAAAATTTCAGATGATGATCAAATGTGAGGAATTTTTAAAAATTTAAAAATTGGTATTATCCTGGTAAAGCGCTGAGCAGCAAGATTCAACTGAATGAAAATTAGAACAAACGAGGTTATAAAATTTTGAAAAAAATTTTAGATGGTTCTGACACATCCATAATATTCTCATAAAATTTTCATATGATTATCAAGTGTCATGAATTTTTAAAAATTTGAACAGTGCTACTGTCCTGTTAAAAGGCTTACCGGCAAACTTGAACGAAATGAAAAATTATGCGAACCACGTTATAAAATTTTGAAACTTTTTTTTGTATGGTACTGATGTAGCATTAATGGTTATATAAAAGTTTTAGATGATGATCATGCATAAATAATGTTTAAAAATTTTGACAGTGTTACGTTCTGATATAAGCCCGATGATCAATACATAGATTTGCTTTAGCAATAAAAAGGTTTAATTTTTTTACAATTTTACATATGGGTGACAAGGAAATTATTAATATATCATAAAAATTTTGAATCATGATCACGCTCCAGTGAATTTATAAAATTCTTACAAGGCACAGTGCCATTTATGTTCTTTCTATGTTTGATTTTTTAAATATAATACAACAAATTAAGTTAGTGCTTACTGCATTGATAGATTTTATTGAGCAAACAAAAAATGTTATCTTTTTAAAAAAAAATTATATAATGGTACCGAGGAAATTATTAATCTCTCATAAAAATTTTAGATCATGATCACACTCGAGAAAATTTATAAAATTCTGACAAGGTAACTGTCCCAATTATGTTCATTCTATTTTTTATTTTTTAAAGATAATAAATGAAGTTAAAATATTATGAAAATTGTTTTTTATGATCCTACACTTCTCAAGATAGTACCATAAAATTTTCATATCATTATCAATCTTGTACAATTTAATAAAAATCTAACAGTATTTCTGCCAAAATTTTAAAATGCCTTAAAAAATAGTTTGTCAACAAATTTTCATGGAAGATCACTTTCTAATAGGTTATTGGACCAAATCCGGTGCTCAAACTTTTAAAAACAAATTACTGTAGCATTTCAAAATTTTGAATTTACCCGGTATTTGGAATCTCGTGGGGTTCGAATCAAATTTCACTAATTTCGTAAATTTCTAACCCCGCTGAGAGAACTTATTTATAGAGTTACATATCGGATGATGATAGATTACCGTACAACAATACAACACTACTCCTATAAAACCTACAACTACAGGGACTTTTCGGCCTTTTTCACTCTTCGCCATAGCATTGGTGCACGGTGCACTTCCAAGTTCCAATCCGGGGCTATCCTTTGTGTGAGAACCGCCCAAATTGCACTCGGCTTAATTGAATTGCCGGCTATCCTCAAAGATGAGAGTTAGCATACGCCCATCACTAGACTTGCCATATGCTAACATACATCTAAATGCTCGAACAACCGTACACACATTCAATTAAAACGAAAGCAATCCCAGTAGTCCCCGGCATGTGTCTCAAGTAATGCCCAAGATCAAACACACATGCCGCTGCACAACATCAATATCATTGCACGATACATAAAGGGAACAGATTTGAACCATTTTACATAACTTCATTACAACTCAAGTTCTTAGCATGGAGAGTGCTCAAATAGTTAGAAGTCAAGCACTCCAACATTAGTTTTACTTAAATGACAAAATACGCAGCGGATATAATATAAGATAACGATCATCAATGGCACAATTGCTCAAGAGTGCCATTGCAAAAGCTTGACCGCCACAACTACTCATCCACTTTGCCGATTTCGACGGGATAGAAGTAGCCAAAGACGGTCTCCTCATCACCTACAAAAAAACTTAAAGAGAGAAAGATGAGTACGTGAGTACTCGCAAGACTTACACGATAATACATATATAAGGCGCATGCATTTGGCATTAGCAAGGATATAAGGCCATTGGGTAAGTTGTTTTGCGAAAAGATCACTAGACATGTGCATTTTTAGCAATGAGCAAGATACTTAAGCAATAAAGAACCTCTATGGACAGCAAGTATACCCATCCCAAGTTCCATCCTTAGCCCACCATTTTTATCAAAATGTCATGTTCAACTTCATGTCTCAAGTAGCACAAATATATATACGAAACTCTACGAGGATGTCCAATGTACATTAAGCGTGCTCATAACCGAGAGCGCGGCAATTTGAATTGATTTAAAACCCTGCAGGGGGTACATCTTTACCCACACGACACAAGAACCATACGGCTTGCACATCCCGCTAAAGATGCACAAGAGGGTACCCGTGACAACCTTTCCCAAATGCGCCTAACCTGCTTGGATCTCGTGCCTACAAATGTGGAGGACACCTAGACCCTCTTCTAGCGCCGCTAGGTTCCTTACAAGTATCGCTACTCACACTATAGGACCACGCCCAAATGATCGCAGCAACATAAAGTAATTGGCTCATCCTTGCCATGATTGAATATGTGGTAGTACTAAAAGTGCTTAAGACAATGGCATCAACGATCGGTCCTTAATCGACTCAAGAGGGCCTATGCTCTTTGAGACTCCATTCCCATCAAGCCCTATCACCCTCTCAAGTCCCGTTATCCACATTTTATCATCCGTCACCATGTATTAAATTGAACAAGAACCCATCCTACGAGCATTTTTGTATTACAAATTTCATTCCCTTCTCATACCCGATTCCTACCAAGACCTATAGCATGGCTAAGCAACTAAGCACGAGTATTAACCAAAACATCTACCCATGTTTGAATGTGTCAAGATACATGGTAAGTAACATCAAGGTATAGGAAAATGCAATAAGTAGGTGCTACCGATATCGATATCCGATTAACATAGCCCAATGCAACTACCCATACATAAGCACATATAAGGATCAATTGATTCACAAAAAGCTGTAGGAGTATGCATAAATGATGCTTGCCTTGAGTCTCTTGCTGGTCCTGCTCAACAACAATCTCGTTCTCGGAATCAACCGCGTTACTCTCCGGTACTTCGGTTTCTAGAGAAGAAAAGACCGTCTAGATTACGATTGATGCCATGAATGCATATATGCATGAACAATTATGAAACTTTGTGAGATTGCAGCCCACTGAGTTATGGACACAATGCAACAAGAATCAAGTCAATAGCAGTTTCATTAGTACTCAGTTCATGTGAGGCTTTTAGCATGAATGTGATACTTTCACTCACCGATTACATGGATCTATGGTTATGAACACACATAAGGTTGTTTACAAATTCAAGAGGCTATAATTGTGTGTTTTAGTACTTATAATTTTGAATTCAAGATGCAAAAATTGTTTGGATTAGTGACAGGAAGTCATTAATTAAAGTGTTATGCGTGACTAGTGCTTAGCTTTAAGTGTTCTTGTATGGGAGCAATTTATATAAGTTAGATCTGAAGTTTTTAAATTATTGGCTGATACTATAAAGTCACAGGATGGTTCTTGCATTGTGAAAACTTTGGACAAAGGCTTCTATTCACAACTATTCACGTAATACAGTTCTAGCGATCTTATCGCTTAGGGGATTTGTATTAACGGTTTTTATATGATAAGTAAGTTATAATTTGGATATTTTCTACAATTTGGTTGCCCATATATTGGAGCATGATTCTAGACCAATTCCCCCAAAATTTGTGTTTAGGCGAGCTGTTTTACAAGCTGCCGAAAAGGCTTAAGTGATAACGAATCTGTGCAGTTTGTGATCATTTAGGGTTTTCTTGTGATTGATTTCAGATGCAAATGAAGTTATAATTAACATATTTTTCCAAATTATGGTATCATATGTATCAGATAATGATTCTAGGATATTCCCTCATAACTTTATGTTTACGCGTGATATTTTACGGACTGCCGAAAAGGCTTAAATGACCATGCTATTAGCGCGATTATGTTCAGCTTTTCCTTTTATGCTTATGCATCAAGCGCTTAAATGGGATAATCTAATTATTTTTTAGGTGTTAGTAGGGAATGCCCTTAAGAGTGTTTTAAGGTTGGTTCCGAGATATTTCGCATTTGTTCAAGGTGTTTTTCATATAAATGGTCATTAAGGCTTAATACGAGCTTAACTCAAAGTTGTTTAAACTGATATTATTTTTATATGGCAAGTTAGGGCATAATATTTCAAGGTCATAGGAGTTGGTTTTGTTAGGTTTGAGGCTTAATCGTTAAAGTTACGACCAATTGAACATTTTTCGCATTGAATGTTCGACTATCAAGCAAATAATGCAAACAAAGGTAAAATCTAAATATTTTTATAGAACCATGATCCTTGCAATCCCAGGAGTGCAACTAAATTAGTCCTACCACATTTTTAGCTGATTTAATTCACATTCTAACCATTTGTTTCTTGCATGCAAGAGAGGCTTCCTCCAATCGATTTTTGATTTAATTTAAATCCGAATCTAAGTGTTATTATAAAAATAGACCACTAATGATCACAGGAGCACGATGGGTTTATTTCATAATTTTTGGAACCTTAGATTACATAGTTGCTTCACAACACCTAACAAGAGATTTTTATTCATTTGCTGTTTGAACAACTATACTGCAAGCAACTTATAAATTTTTATTGCATAATCCAAATTCTTATTGCCTAACTCAAAATTAGAAGCTGAGTTTGATTCATTTGGACACTCCTAGCAAAAGATATGAGGGTTTGAATTTTATGGAGCAAAAAGGAAAAACGAAATGTAAAACTCAGGATTCGAACTCCAGACTGCTTGAACCAAACCTTCGCGCGCTACCACTAGACTACGGTGTCACTTGTGACAAAGTCCCTTGCCAAATTATTTAAGCCTACCTCCACTTACCTTAGAGCTTCACGGCTTCAACAATGGCGATTGGCTGGGTATTGGAGCAGTCGGTGAACTTCCTCGGCTTGGGCAGCAGGAGAGTATAGCACGGAGTCGAAGGTGGGAAACGGAGGATCGGGTCATCCAGATGCGGCGTAGGGCGGCAGAGTCAGATCACCGGTAGCTCACATCGGAGAAGAAGAAGAAGTCCAAGGCAGTGCGACGCGTCAGTGTTTTCGGTGAAGACTTCAGTGGACAGCTTGGCTGCATGCAAGGCAGAGCAAACTCAGGAGATTGAAGAGTGGCTGTGTGTGCAGGAAATGGGATAGACAAGCTTACCTAAGACCTTCCCTTTGAGCGAGAGGCTCACTGCTTTGCTCCTGCCGGATCGAGTCTACGGCAAGGAGAGCAACAGCGAGCAAAAGAGCTGGAAGAGCTTCGGTGGTCATTTGAAGTATCTGGGGCGGAGTGTTCGGCGTGCAGCAGTGACGGCATGGGCGCAGGGAGAGCGAGCCACGTTAGGTTAGTTGACTCAACTTTGAACCAGGATGGAGCTAAGTCCCCTAAAAGAGTAGTTTTTATGTCTTCTTTGGCCACTTAGTTGCACTATCAAACATGCTTTAAAATTTGTCAAACATGGCAAGAATGTTGCTCAAGTGTTAAAGTATGCAATGGTATAACATGCACAGTTTGCAATGCATCGTAGTTCAAGTTATTGAATTTTGAAAAGTGTCTCAGAATCACAATTCATAAACTTGGCTCCTGAAAAGTTTGTTGCAGTTTGTGGTTTTCAAACATGTTGTGCTCACTAATTAAAATAGCTATTGAACTTCATTTCTCATCAAACTTGGCAGAAGTCATATTCAAGGTGCTGTTGAATGAATAAGGTAACATGCACACAAACATAGTCTTATTTAGTCAATGTATTCACTTGAGAGAAATATTCAGATTCACAATATATAGTCTTAAGTTGAAATCCTTCTAAGTGTTGAGATTGAGTTGAAAACTTGGATTTGATGCAACAATCACACTACAAAACATGCAAGAATGATGATATGATGCTCATGAGATTCTTAGTTTTCAGTGATCTTTATCGAATGGGTCAGTATCAGGTAGCCGCCGTACTTGAGAAAACACACACTCGCAGATTTTTTATGGCTGCTTCTGGTGGGTTCGCCATTGTAAAGGTCCAACTAATTAACTCTTCTAATCCCTAGTCCAACTCTTCCGGCCCCACCTGCTATTGATACATACACCCGAAGCACTTCTCCTCTCGTCACCAGCGTCATGGCCACGGCGCACCGCGTTTCCTCGTATCTTGCCGGCGTCGCGTCCACCTTCCTCTTCGCCGTCCTCCACGCGCTGCTCGCCGCCGCCTATGACGAACCGCCACCGTGGATGCTCTGCCCACCCCCTGCCTCCGGCGGAAACTACAAGGAGAACAGCACGTACCAGGCCAACATCAATCGCCTCTCCGCCACCCTCCCCAAGAACGCCTCCTCCTCCCCGGTGCTCTACGCCAAAGACAGCGTCGGCGAGGTCCCGGATATCGTCTACGCCCTCGCGCTCTGCCGCGGCGACGCCAACGCCTCCGCCTGCGAGAGCTGCGTCGCGACCGCCTTCCGGGGCGCGCAGCAGCTGTGCCCGCTCGTCCAAGACTTGTTGATCTTCTACGAACATTGCCAGCTCCGCTTCTCCAACCGGCATTTCTTCGTCGACGACGACTATTTTATCACTACGTACATCCTCCAGCGCTCTCAGCTCGTGAGCACGCCGGTGGCAGCGTTCGATGCTGCCGTCCGACTACTCGTCAACGCCACCGCGGATTACACGGCGAACTCGTCCAGACGGTTCGGCACGGGAGAGGAGGGCTTCGATAGGAGCAACCCCAAGATTTATGCGCTGTCGCAATGCACGCCGGACAAGACGGTGGACATCTGCCGGACCTGCCTTAGAACTATAATTGGGCAGCTGCCGGTAAGATTCAGCGGGAGGACAGGCGGGGGAATATTTGGGGTATGGTGCAACTTCCGGTACGAGGTGTATCCTTTCTTCTCCGGCCGCCCGCTGCTGCAGCTTCCGGCATTCGTGGAGACGCCACCTGCTCCTGCGCCACTGGCGACCAAAGGAGGAGGTCAGTTAGACAAAGAGAAATCACTTATAGTCAGTTTTATTGGTTTACTGGTGTGTAATAATGTTTCGTGTGATTGGTTCAAAAAAGAATATGTTCATATGTAAGGAAATGCAACTAATTTCTCCTTTTTAGGAACAATTTCTTTTCTGAAACAAATTTCTTGAATGCTAACTAACAGCACAGTCTTAAGAAAATGATTCTGTTTTTAGGAACAAGGGGGGAATCCCATTTCCATTTTCTACAAAACGGAAATCAACCAGTCAAGAAAATGATCCTTGTACAGCTTACAAATCAATTAACAATAGTGGCTATTTTTCTTTGCTGCTCATGACTGATGTATATATAGCACTTGAGCTCAGTGGTGAATCTATGATAAAAATAGAGGGTAGGCTTAAAACATTACTTAAATTGAGACAAACATGTTAAACAGTTTATGTTGTATTCTTATCAGTTTAAGTGCTACTACTTAGTTCATTATCCACGCAGTTGTTCAGCTCCTCACCTCCGCACACGGATGATCCACCCAGCATGCCACCTTCGCCTCTGGAATGAGTTACATTGCCGGTACAAAAGAAGATTTCTGTCTAGGCTCCAATTTTTCGTCTAAGGGAACATTATTTTGTAAAAAGGGGATCAAGCGCAATCTTGCGTTCATTGGTTCATTCATTCTTTCTCGTGTTTTTCTTCCGCGGCCTAGCGTTTTATTGGTTGGAATTGTTGCTTGACGAATTAGGCGAAATAATCAATGGCTCGCGATTATATTGCCCTGTGCTCGTTCATGTGTTCTTGCATAAAGTATTTTAGTAACCATGGGTACATACTCCATCTAATGAAAGCTGGGAATGCCGGCCAACGGCCGCGCCACCTGTCTCTTGAGATTTTTGTAAAAAAGTTCCTCCGTTTCTTCGAATTACGGATAGGTCCTCGTAATTTTCGTGAGACAAAGAAATTTTTTCCCTTCGCTTAGGTCCTCGGCGCGCATTTTACGGAAAAGCCTCCCGTTAGTTCCAAATCGCGAACAAGCCCTTTTCTAATTTTTTCAGATAACGAATGTGTCTAAAAATAACAAACAAGTCCTCGCTTACGCTCAAGTCCTTTCTCCGCTTTTTCTCAGAAAAATGTTCGCCAATTTAAAAACCCGGAAAAATGTTTCGCCACCCAAAAACCTGAAAAATGTTTCGCCACCCAAAAACGGAAAAAATGTTTCGCCACCAAAAACCCGAAAAATATTTTCACCAAAAAACGTTTTCTCGTAAATTTTTTTTCAAGACTGACACGATAGTGTTAGGCCGACAAAAGAAGATTGTCGCTCTAATAATTTTTCGCCCTTTTTCCTCTAGACTATTTTTGCCCGTGAGTGGTTTTGCGAACATAAAAAATGCATCCGGTTCCTTCTCCACCGTTATTTTGAAAAAAGACGCAGCCGCAAATTCGACGGTAAAAACTCATACCGGATTTTTCCCTCGCGACGCGGCATTCGCGCGCGATTCTACCTAGTTTGGTTCACATGGTCCAAAACAAGGAAGGAGAAGGTTCTCCATGACCATCCATCGTTTGAGCTTTAGCGTGTGATGTGGACGCCACTGTGTCTGGCGTAGAGGCGTCGACCTCGCGGCGTTGCCATTTTCCTCGCATCCAGCTCCAGCCACTACCGTCTTGGTCGAAGGATGACTTGCCGTCAGGGGACGACGACGCTATAGCTCGCCGCCGTTGCTGTTCAAACTTTGATGTCCACATTGGGAATTTTTTTTTTAATAATATTATTTTAATTCGAAATTGCGACATAAATACACGTATTTTAAAAATTGCAGAAATATATCCGGTCGCCAAACCGCTTTACGATAATATGGTCGAGCTAAACGGTTTGGCGATATAGGTAGTCGCCAAACCGCTTGGCGACTATACCGTAATCCCGCGGTGGTCACCGGTGACGACCATTGTCGCCAGTGAGGTAGTGGTCGCCACACCGCCGGCGATTACTTAGTAGTCGCCAAGCCGGTTGGCGATTATTAGTAGTCGCCGCACCGCCGGCGATTAATAGTAGTCGCCAACCGCTCGGGCGATATACTCGTACATTTTTAATTTTTAAGTAAATTTTGTTGTGAACTGCTTATGCAATAATTGTTATATTAAACAGAAAAACTAAAAAACTCTGTCATGTAATAGACGGAAGAATTATTTTAGTTCGTTAGTGATACGATGTCACTTTCAGATTTTCATAGCCCCATGATAGGCCGACACGGTCTAAAAAAGACGGAATAAATGAAGGCCGCTTACGCAGCGGGCTACCACTTACATATGGGCTAGATAGCAAGACGCTCCGCCATTTTGTTGCGAAGTCGAAAAGGCACTTACGGCCACTTAAACCACGGAAATCGTGGGCACTAGGGTATTCGTCTCAGGACAAAGCGACACGGTCCAAAAATTACGGAAAAATTCAAGGGCGGCCTACGAATGCGGGCTACCACTTACGATGGGCGAGATAGCCGACGCTGGGCCGCCATTTGTTGCGAAAATCGAAAAGGCACTCATGGGTAGAATCACGAGCACGATAAAAATTAAATTGGACAACCACGACGTCGAAAATTTTGAAATTTTTATGGAGGTTCCTAATAAATCAGTCATATTACCATAAAAATTTCAAATAATTTGAAGATCTGAATAATGTTTTGAAATTCAAACAATAAAATTTGATTGTTGTGAACATTTGAAAATTTCATTTTTATTGTTATGAACATGATGTATATGAATTTTCAAAATTTTATGGTCGACAACAACTCATGTTATGAACACTTAAATTATTTGTTGAACATATATAAGGGCACATACAATCAAAGTTCTCGATGATAAAATAAGCAGAGATTAGATTATATTACATTACATGGGCATTACAACAAAGGACGAGGTTAATAAGGAAAGCACTGCTCGTCGTGGTGGAACAAATGATCGTCCGCTTATCCGGTACAAATGTAATGATGTCATACATTTTTCGTGATATTACCCGACCTGCTCTAGTATTATGACTACCATCTGGACACCGCCAATCCCTACTATGAAAGAACTCCATGGGGTTCCGAAGGTTCCCAAATTGCCGCCCATTGGGTGGCCTATGCCGCACGCCTCGGTGTATAAGACTTAAATTTTGGTTGTTCTTTATGTGGATTTCGCCTCCCATATGGGCATGTCATCCCGATTCCTGGCCCCTATGTTAATACCACCCGGTTCCCGGTGGTCCGCGAACGCCGAGGATTTGTTGCGTGGTGCGGACCTCGACCGGCCGCTTCCCCTTGTCCTCGCTTCTTCGAGAGGAGGAACCTCTTGCACCTCTCTGCTGTTGGCTGGCGGAGACATGCGAGACGCCGCCTGCTTTCGCTCGACTCCACTATATGGTGCAGGAGGTGTGTGTTGGGCTTATGCTTGACAACCGAAGCGCGTTCTCGCAGCCAATGCAAGATGCCCGCTGGTGGTTGCATAACACCGTAGACGATTCGGTCCGGCTTTTCCGGGCGGTAGTGGCACCACGGAGAGGGTTGTTCCCCGGCTATCCCATGCCGCTGTTCGAGATGTGGGTGGTACGCCTCCCGGTCCACCCAGCTGAAGTACCAAAGACTGCTCATCTCGCCAAGGGGCACCCGAGAATCGCCGGTCCGCTAGATCACCGTGGCAGGTATCAACCATCGCCAAGGCCATGTACGCAAACGCCGGGCTTTTACTGGCTCGAGGAGGTTCCTCCGCTGACTTGAATGTCCTTTTGAACTCCGTGTGCGATGAACTGGTTTAGCACTACTACTTTGTGAGTTTAACATGAGTATGTCGATGAAACTCACCGATCGGTTGGCCCCTTGCACACCGCCCTAAGCTCGGGTCGATCTAGAAAAGGTACATATCCCGCGCGCCTCCCACCGGGTGAAGTTCTCGCTAAGCGGGTTTAGGCCGTGGGCAATTGTAGAGAAATTCAGAGTCGCTGCTCCTACCGCCGATCCATTGAAGAAGCAACACCGTCCTTGTCCCGAGAAAAGAAAGAACGGCATGAGATAGTAGTGTTACCTCAGATTGTGTGGACACCAAGAGGTTTACCTTGTAGGTGCGCACAAAGAAGAGTGAGCGCGGCGCCGCCGCCCATGGGTAGATTGCTCAATCTTCGCCAGTAGGTTGCGCCGATTTTGGTCGGGCAACTCCGCAGAATCGGGCGCCGACGCCATCGGCATCCGGATATTCGGGCGGATGACTTCGCTGTCAAGAGGCGACAGAGAACGACATTGTGTCCTAATTTGTGTAGATTCAACCGACGCTGATTGCCGGTTTGGTCGTGGTTGATGTCTACCCTTCGCCATGTTTTATAGTGGTGGTGAGGGTTACCTGCACGACGGTCACCCATCATGAAAGCCGCGGTTGTCGCTCTCACCAAAAGCGGGTGCAACGTGGTTGTCGCCTCACCAGAGCAGCTGGGTCCGGAGTGTTGTCGCTTCACCGAAAAGCGGGTGCGCTGCGGTTGTCGCCTCACCAAAAGCGGGTGCAACGTGTTGTCATCTCACCAGAGCAGCTGGGTCTGGAGGTTGTCGCTTTCACCGAAAAGCGGGTGCAGCGGTTGTCGCCTCACCAAAAGCGAGGTGCAACGTGTTTTCGCCGAGCAATGGGTGCAGTGTGCAGGTTGTCGCTTTCACCGAAAAGCGGGTGCAGCGCGGTTGTCGCCTCACCGAAAAGCGGGTGCAACGTGTTTTCGTCTCTGCCCGAGCAGCGTGGTTAACATGTAACATACAGATACATGAAGATATGATATCCGAAACCACTTCAAAAGACATGCGTGACTAACTCGCCCTTTGCACTAAATTAACTACTTCGCAAGAATAGAGTACAATACAAGAACGATAGCCACATATACAATCTTCTAACCATTTCATATGATCTAAAATGCGCCCATCTTGAACATCAAGATGTTCACCTCCGCCAAGCATAGGGTCCATCCTCTCCTCCATAGAAGGTCACTGATCCTCTCGTGGTACAATGGTTGTAGGACGCCCTCGAGGTGTCCATGGTGTCCGCCATCGAAATATTGGCACTCGCAGCCTACGTGATGACGTAAATAAGCATTCAGTATGGGAAGAAATGAGATATCGCAGAACAACTACACAACTCGAATAGAACAAATAGTGTGCACAAGAAAGAATCAAACAAGCTTTTCACTTACAGAGAAAAAGGGAGACTTGTAGAACACTCGCCCATTATTTTCATGCAGTGTTAGCGACAACACATTAGCTTGCACGTGGCGCTTGGGACATTCGACTGCCTTGCATTGGCAAGTGCACGAGCCCTCCGATGCATGAGCTCGCTGCTTCGCATATAGTCTTTGGGGGCAAGGAACGGGATGAAGACGAGGATATGTGGTAGCGGAGGTGGTATGAAAGCTCTTGGATTTGTGGAAGGATTGCGGGTTCCGGGAAGAATGTTCAACGAGAAACCGAGGTGCTTTAGGCTCTCCTGAGAGTCCTCTTATAGCCACGCCCCCAGACGAGGACGCCCCTGTGCCCCCACCGATCCACCTATGACGGCACGCTCTTCCTTTACACGGACGTGCCTCGGGATAGATTTCGCGTCCGAGAAACCTGAATGCAATGCGGTCGTGGCCTCGCCCGAGAAAGCCGTGGTTGTCGAATCGATCCGAAAAAGTGGGTGCGCAGAGTTTTGAATCGTCCGAGAAAGCCGCAACGCTCGCGTTGTCATGTCGCATTGATATCGGAAAGGTAAAAAATCGTGAACATCACTATTAACATTGTAAAACAAGACGAACAAAGTAACAAAGCGAGAAGAACACTCTAAACAATGTAGAATAGTACAAAGCTAGAACAAAAGTATGACAAAGACCTTATCAACAAGTCCCTAGTCGCCCCACCCTCCCACGACGACCCCTCTTCGCCTACGGCCGAGGCCGTGCATCGCCAAGAGGGCGAGGGTGAAGCGCCACGATGGCCCCGCCGCTTCTCGCGATGGCACCGCCGCCAGAGTCCGGCGGGTCAGAACGCCGCACCGGCCGACGGTCGCGGGAGGCAACGTGTACTCAAGGTACCAACTCCGGCCATGCAGGTTCGTGGTTTGCGGCAGGGGTCTGCGTGTTTTGTGTTTGCAGGTAGGGCGCGTCGCCGCTTGCAGCAGAGGCAAGATTAATCGCGGCACCACCAAGAATCGTCCGCGAAGAACTCCCGCCGACGGGCCCGAGGAGGCGTGGATCGAGAGAATCGCCTCCACCTCAACGAGCTCGCGCTGCTCGAAAATACCTTTTAATTGTAGTTACGTGATGCAAAAACTCAACGTAAGTAGCTCGACTTACTCGGGCGTGGGGACCATGGTGTGAGCGCGTGGTGCTCGCCACCGACCTCCAACACGCCGGCCCGGAGGCAAAGGAGTGTGGAAGCTACACTCGCCCCGCTGTAACGAGGAGCCGGGTCGCCAGGTGTGTAGGCACGCGGGCGGTCTCGAGGTGGCACTAATCGCAGCGCCGACGCGCCGACAAGAACCCAGCTCCACGATCTCGCCAAAGCCGCCACCATGCGCCCCTGTGCCTCGCCATCTCGCCCAAATGAGATGGCAACTCCGCCCCGTAGCTCGACAAGACATCGACTGCGGCGTGCATCTCTTTAGCGTGGTCCACCCGCCACACACGAGAAAGTGATATGCATATGGACATAGCGCCAAGAATACACAATGTAATTTACAAAATTAATACTTACCATGGCGGCATGGCCGCCTCCCCCGCCGCTCGGTACAAGTCACCACGCTTAGGAGCGTGACGCGCTGGCCGGAGCATCCGCCACTAGTAGGAGACGGCACGCGTCCGGCACGCATCATCAACACAGTATCATTGTGGGACGAGTCGTCGAAGGTGTGGCCTCATCGACGACGCAGCTTCGCGCCTGCCCATCGCGCCGCCCACGGCTCCATCTTTCAGAGCAAGGTGACCAGTTTCTGAGGGCCATGGGTGTGGACCCCTAAAAGAAATCCAAATTATTAGACATACGACGTAAACTATTTCACATATTTTAGGTCGGCTAACTCACATGTGTATCGCCGGGCGGTACACGATCCCCCAAGGAACAGGACCTACCGTCAGAGGTCGAACTGCTCGAGGACTCTGCGCGCGCGTAGTCCTCCACGAGACGCCGAAGACGCATCTTCCTCGCCGTGAGCCAAGAATCGTGGTCCCTATAGCAAAGCACCGAGAGCCTGTGGAGCCCACCGGGCGGCTCGCCTCGACATGGCGCCGCTATAAGGGTCCCTGATCACCGCTCGGCAGGGTCGAACGCCTGCGGAACGCAGTGGTACGCCGAACGCATTCGCACTCTACCACCGTGGCCGCAAGAGGAAAAAATATGTTGAAGCACATGCGCATCGCAAATAAAATTTGATAAACGCAAGTCAAGAAAGTAATTACCCGCCGCCGAGTCCAAAGCGAGCCCATGGTCGGCCGGCCGATGTCGCCGCTTCGACATCTCGCGCGTGTACACTGGAAGACCAAGGGTCGACTCCATCGAAGCGCCGAACGCACCAAAGCCGGAGGAGTAGAGGCATCCCGCCAAAGTTGGAGCTTTGTTCGCTTCACGCACGCTGCCGCAAAGGGCGTGGTACGTGCAAGAAGAACCGCCAACCCTGTGACACCGGGGCCGACTGGCTGGTCAAGAAGGCCCGCGATAGCCCGCGGCGTAGGTTATTCACCGTAAGGCCGACGCTGCTCGCGGCGTGGTCGTGAACATGACCATGCTAAACAACCAAAGGTAGGCCTCCAAGTGTCGGTCCACCTGCATCAAGGTGGGGTCCGCCGCCATGTGCTGCACTCGTGACAATTAACACATAGTAATATGTTAATAATGTTACAAAAATTAGAATAATATATACACGCAAGCACTCACCTCGAATCGCCCACCACCTCCTCAACGGCCTGTGCTTTTTCCTAGCGAGGGTATCGCCTGTTAGTGTGAGCCACTCCGCGAACCTCTCTCGCAGTCACCGCCACTCCGCAGAGCCACCGAGGGTCCGACGGTGCCTCAGCCGACGGCAACCCTGTAAGCATGGCGACGCCCCGCAGGTGACCGCCACCTCCCGAACGGCAGTGGAAAGTGTGCGCTCCGGCGCCAACGGTCCACCAGACAAGACAAGAGGGTCCGGCCGAACGGAAAACGCCGGACCGCCTCGACCGTTGCCGCTCCGCAGATCTCACCACCACCCACGCCCTCGTGAGGCCTCGATCATGCGAGCGAGGGAAGCAACCCAAAGACGCGCCAACCTATCGACATGTAAATTCAATTGTTAGAAGAAATGCACCAGCGAGCAATGAAACTCAGAAATGTAGTGCAACTCACCGGCGAGAAGGCCGGTGGAGCCGCCAAGGTCTCGCTGCACACGGACTCAGCAGCAGAGGCACGTGCTCAAGGCCCTGTGGTGTGGATTTAACGACGACGGTGCCGCTTGGTCCAACGAAGAGTTAAGGAGTGACTCGCTCGGGTGCTCCATCCTCGCAAGTAAACAGAAAACAAGACGATTAGTATGTAAATCAAAAGATCAAGAGTTGGACGAATAAACAAACGACAAACATATTACGTAATTCAATAGAAAACATGACGAAGGTACAATCAGAGATAAAACGATACACGCATGTAATTCAATACAAATTACATAATTCACTACATAAACATGATGGAAGGTCCAACATACTCGCAAATACCTAACATAGGATAGGATGGTATATATTACACAATTGAATACACATTACATAATTCAATACATAACACTAATGGCATTATGCTGTTTTGTGCCCGATTTCACCGTGACCGAGAACACCTCCTAACAGGCCACCCACTTCAGATTCATCCATGTCATTGCGACGCGCTTAGATCAGGATCGCCACCGCCTCGTGCACATCTCCGCAAATTTGCATCCCAGAGACACATGCGCACATCCTCAGCATGGCAAGTGAAATCACCTTGTGCTCGAAACCACGGAACTCACCGACCTGTATTGACAAAGATGACCCTTCAAGTAGAAAGTGGACACGATATGCCATGTTCATCCCAATTTGCCCACAAGCCGCGATCACATGCAGCAGGAATATGAAGAAGTCTTGGCTTGTTGCGTGCATTCACACCATCCAAAGGGCCCTTTGGCCTAAGTTAACCTCGGTGTAATAACCACCGTGTCGGTTCCCAATCCCCTTACACCGGAGAGTCACTTCGGTTGTACTCGGATCTGGTTACGCACCATATGCAAACCGAAGCTTTATCGCGCGCTCTCCATGTAGGCCATCATCCGCAAGACAAGACGGCGCTTGTAATGTCGCAGCATGCAAGATGCCTCGCGATGCCTTTTCTCGAAGTACCCAACGATGCGGCAAAGATGCCTTCCAGATGGCCACAAGTGGTAGCGACGCAGCTCGATGACCCAATTGTAAACCTCGCTATATTCGCTGTCATGACACCAACCTGCTCAAACATATCGCTACCACGATAACTCCAATTGTTCAATCGCCACAAACTATGTTAATTTAGTATACTAACTCGGCGCCCAAAGGTCATGGAGCAATGCCCACTTCTCCAACGGCCCGCTTATCCAAAGGCGAGAAACACTTAATGTTTCTTGACGATCGCCTCTCAAATTTGGAGGATCGAAGCGCCCGAGGGGTGATAGCCTTTGGGTGGGCAATCGCTCGGCGTTGCGGGTTGCTTCTTCACTTCTTCAATCAGGCGTAGTGTGCTTGTCCAACTCGCCAATATCGCTGAACTTACGTGTTCGGTTCTCGCTTGCATAACCTCTAAATAGGTTCATCGCCTTTCTTACTCTTGAACCGCCTCAAAAATTTGTTCCTCAAATGTCTCATGCACCACTGCTCGCATGTCACGCCATGGAAAAGGCTCATCAAGGTCCTCTCAGAGAGTCTTAATTGACTAAATGATACCTTTATGGCGGTCATGGATGATGCACACGCTAATGATCACTTAACTACCCCGAACTTCAAATGTCCGAAAAACCACACCACTATCCCTGCTTCTCACCTCAACAAATGCAAAGGCCAATGGAAGTATGTGGTTGTTCCCATCAATTGCAATTGCCGTTAGAATCGCCTTGTATTTCCCAATCAAGAATGTACCATCGACGATAGCAATGGACGGCAAAGACTCGAATGACGCAATGCAAGGACCCAAAGGAAAAGAAAGCTCGACGAATATCGAGACCTCTGCTACATCCGCTTCACTTTCTTCAAAAGCGTGTACGTGTTCCGTTGGTTTCTTCAAGACATCAAGCACACGAGGTAGGTTACAACACGGCCTCATATGTGCCAAACCTCTTCTAATGCCTTTTGCTTCGCAGACGCCAGCCATCGAGTAACTTATCCGTACTTAAATGTTCTCAAGATTGCTTTTCAATATAAGAACACTCAATGTCCCGCTTCTCGATGATCTCATTGAACATCACGCTAGCGACATTACAAGATTCAAGCTGCGGTGTTTCACCGTAACATTTTCTAGTCCGCATGTGTGCCCATCTACTCGTGATGCAATCCAAAATGTCTCGTGACTTCGCTTGTAAGCATGTACTGAATTCACATCCTTCGGTTCGCGACTTCACCGTATCTATCTCGATCGACAAAACAACTCGAACTCTCTCACAGCGATAGTGCCCACAAATTTCACCGCCAACTTCAACTCAAAATTGTTTATAAAACTTGATTCAAATTAACGGCATTGCTACCATACTCCCAACGCGACTCATGCCCCCACAAAACTTCCATACTAGCTTTGTTTTTCCTGCTCCACTCGCCGTGATGGGTACATCCGCTGTCTCCAAGATTACTATGCATTTCATCATCTCCTCCTCTTCCTCATCTTCGCCGATGTCATCATCACACTCCAACATTTCAGCTTCATCTTGCCTCGCCATATGGTCCACCAACTCCAATTGATCAACAATTTGCTCGATTTCTCCCTTCATCCGCCTCGACCTTCCGCTGTGGTGTGATCCCCATATCATCCTCCGCCGCTACCTCATGCGCACCACTACTCGAACTTGACTAACAGAGTCGACGGTCGCCCACGCCGCCAATAATCACCTCTTCTAGGGCACGCTCGCACCAAAGATTACACATTCAAGGCTAGATCCCTTGCACCACCTTAACCATTTCTCGCCACAAGCACGTCCGATCTATTTTCTTCAACTCCCACAGAGCCGGTCACCCTTACTACGCGTGAATACGACTTGAATGGTAACAGAGTAAACACTTGCATCCAGGAAAAATATTTGGTCAACCAAAGCTTTATATCACGGATGCTAACTATATTAGGACATAAGTGTTCCGCTTATTGTGATCGCAAAACCGCTTCAAATCAACACCATTTTGCCCAATTTTTATTTCACCGCCATAATATACCCTAAATTTCATCAGATCCGACATTATCGCGATTTACATAAACAAAATTAGTTTCTAGATCACCACTAACATTTAATATCACTAACTAAACAAAATTAATTTTTATAACACTCCTAACATTTCATATCGCTAACCTAAACTAAACAACGCTAATTAACAAGAATATCTAACTACAAAGGACAAAATTTTATCACTAATTAACAAGAATATTAACTAATTAACGAGTAATATCGCCGATCGAGAATATTTCTAACATTGAATATCTAAATCGCTAAAATTATCGCTAACATTGAATATCTAAATCGCTAATATTCTCGCTAACATTGAATTTCTAAATCTAAATCGCTAACTAATAGCTAATTCACAAAAATATTAACTACACATCTAATGATTTATAATAGCCACTATCAAATTAACAAAATTACAAATTGCCAAATTTATCTTCTTTTTCTTTCTTTCTTCTTCCTTCTTCTCCTCTTTCTTTCTTCTTCTTCTTCTTCCTCCCTCTCTCTCTCCACCTCTCCCTCCCGAGCGATCTCTCTCTCCTCCTCTCTCTCTCCTCTCTCTCTCAGGCTCTCTCTCCCTCTCTCTCCTCTCTCTCTCTCCTCTCCTCTATTTTTCTCGCCCGCCGCCGCTTCTTTCTTTCAGATCGAGCCGAAGGCCGATCGATCACATGCGCGAGTATTAGTCACGAGTAGTCGCCACACTTCGGCGATTACTAGTAGTCGCCACATCGCTCACGATTACTAGTAGTCGCCAAACGGCTTACATTACTAAGTAGTCGCGAGCTGTGGCGATTCATCGCCGACTGGCGATAATCGGTCACACGGCCGACACGCGGATTACAGATAGTCGCCAAACGGTTTGGCGATTATTCTATTATCGCCAAACCGCTTGGCGATTTACTATATTATCGCCAAACGGTTTGGCGACGGATATTATTTCGCAATTTTTAAAACGTATTAATGTCGCCATTTTGAATTAAAATAATATTATTTTAAAAAATTCTCCACATTGACTCAAGTTATTAAACGATTTGTCACCCACCTTGGGCTGCCACAAAGTCCTAGGGCTGCTTTCGTCGCATTTAAATCCACATTATTGACTCCTACTAGGACCGGAAAAAAGTTTGGTGGTGGGCTCGCTGGTCTTCGGCTCAAAATTGCTCTAATTATACTTATTCATTGGTTAAATATTGAAATGAGTTAATTTCAAATGAAATTAGATTTTGCTCGCTCGCCTCGGCCATTGTCTCGATTCTAAAAATACATCCAAATTATAGATAAAATGATATTAAATCAAACTATATCAATTTAAGAAAAAACTCGAAAAAACGAGGACTTTAGCTCGATTTCCACCCCTAACTCCCACATCGCCCAATTGCCACTCAATTACATGCACGACTTCGTATGAATTCAAGCTTTGATTTGGTCATTTCGAGATTCTCGCTAACTGATTCGATCATTCGTAAATATCCATCCTTTGTTTTATGTAAGGCAAATGAAGGAGAGGACCCACATCGCAACCATTTAAGCCGCCTTAGCCGAAGCTGCTCACGGGCCGGGCATTAGACTATTCTCCGCAGTATCCTTCAAATTCTTCAAATTCTTCGTAATCGGATCCCAAGCACTCCAACAAATTCTCTTCACTTGCCCTTCAAGAGATTCAGATGGGATTCTCTCCAATCCCTATACAAAACCCTTCGAGAGGATGTCACGAGATGATAGAAATGAAGGAATGAGAGAAGGAAGGAATAAAGGAAATTGCCGGAGATAGTCTTACCCTCCTCTTCCTCCCGCCAACGCCGCAACAAACACTACCGAATTCTCCCATTCCCACCTCTCCCAAGGGGGATTTGAATTTCGCCTCAATTGATGGCAAATTTTTCCTACCCCTTAATTCATCGCTAATTATTTGCCACCGCTGCATTCAATTGATTTATAATCTGCCATTTTGCTTATTTTCTCAAGATTTGCAATCCCGCTTGACCATTTTGCCCCTGCCATCGCTTTGTTAAAAAAATTAGTCGCCATATCATGAAAGTGGTAATAAATCAACTTCATGCCCCTAATCATATCAGGAAAACACATTGTGCAATTCAACAAGAATATAAAAAATGTTTGCAAAGAATAGCATTAGGAACCATGCTGGTATTTTGTTATTACCATGCACATGGATTAATATAATGTATGAAGAGACAAGGAATCCAACTAAACACACAAGAAGAAAGGGCAAAATGGTCCGACGGGATTGCAAATGCAAGAGAAAATGAGAAAATGGCATATTATAAATCAATTGGATGCAACGGTGGCAAATAATTGCTGGCAAGTGAATTGAGGGCAGGAATTCAAAATCCTCCCAACATGGTTCAAATTTTCGCCAAAATTCGCTAAATTTCGGTTTTGACTACCGAGATTACAAAAGCCGCAAATTCAAAAACAATTTGAAAATGCTACAGTAATTTCGGAAATTTTGGGTTTTGAATCCGGATTTTGAAGTTTGAGCACCGGATTTGGTCCAATAACCTATTAGAAAGTGATCTTCCATGAAAATTTGATGAAAAATTAATTTTTTGAGATTTTTTTAAATTTGGGTAGAAACACTGTCAAATTTTTAAAAAAATTTAAAAGCTTGATAATGATCTCAAAATTTTATGGTGCCATAATTAGTAGTTTAGGATCATACAAAAAAATTTAAAATAATTTAAAATCATTTGTTATCTTTGAAAAATCAAAACAGAATGGACATAATTGGGACAGTAAACTTGTTAGATTTTTATAAATTTTCTCGAGTGTGATCATCATCTAAAATTTTTATGAAAGATTAAGAACTTCCTCAGTACCATTCTATAAAATTTTCAAAAAATTTCAACTTTCTTAGTTTGCTCAATAAAATCTATCAATACAGTAAGCACTAAACTTAATTTGTGGTATTATATTTCAAAAATCAATTCAGCGAACAAAGCTATGATGGATTCATTGAATCAGTTAGTACTCATATCTTAAATTTATTGATTAATTTAATGCATGATGGATAGGGAGTTATCTTCATACTGTATAAATTTCAGAGGCAAATATTATTCACAGAATTTACAATAATTCTGACAATGTACTGTGTACATATTTCTGTTTTCTGTTTTGGATTTATCAGGAAATTAAAATATTTTTATAAATTTTTTAAATTTTGTTTTTCAAATTTATTTGAGCTAAGGATTATTATGTAAAATTTTCAGCTCAAAATATTTCTCCAGGAATTTATAAAAATTCTGACATTCAAAGTACTAGTTTTCAATTCTCTCTGTTTTTGAATTTTTAAATATCTTAAATTAATTTATTAATTTCTGATATTTTTACTGTTGATGCATTTATTTCTAGGGAAGATAATATAAAATTTTAAAAATATTTCAACTTTCTTGGTTTGCTCAATAAAATCTATCAATGCAGTAAACACTAAACTTAATTTGTTGTATTATATTTCAAAAATCAATTCAGTGCCGTGCCAGCGCCAGCAGGCCAAATGACAGCAGGTAAAGACATAGTTGTAAGTATTGGTACGTTGTTGTGTAATCGACCGATGCACTTTTTTTTTTTCTCCACAATAAGAATGGTGGATGTCATTCGGGAATGAGACGCTAATGTTGCAAAAGTACGCTTTTGCGCTTAGTCTCTCAAGTGTATCATCGAGTGGTTATGAAGCGCAATTGGAGCACATTTGCATTAGTGCACATGCAGTCATGAACCGATTAAGTTATGCAAAGCTCCGTAAGCTCGCTTCACGCACTACAACCTCGCGATTTCGCTGAAAGACTATGAATCCACTCAAAGGTCCGTGATGAAGACCCGCTTGATCACCTAATTCAGCGGCGATGCATCTTGGCGTGAACCTATTTCAGATCGGGTTCGACTACTCCTGTGTCTAATGGGGAGCCCTCATCGACGAGGACACCCCGACGACCCACCCTCCCAAAGAAGATTCGTGGTTGAGTCGATCCCGCCGAAGAGATCGATAAGGCCACAGGTAACCAATGCAATTGTTCTTTATTACACCTGTGAATCTTGTATGTTGGGACCAAAAAACAATATTAATGTGACTTGTAATTTGCGACAGGTGGGAAGAGCTTCCCAGGGTGGGCTAGGGTCACGATCGGTGACACGCACACAGGCTTTGTATTGACTATGGCTTTAACCCTTGTTTGATTGACCTCAATTCCCCTCTGGTGCACCACAAACCCGAGGAATTGGCCAGCCGACACGCCAAATGCGCATTTCAAAGGGTTCATTTTTAGCCCGTGAGCCCTTGTGTTCTGAAACACCCTCTAAATCGCCAAATGTCGCCAATCATCTTTGGACTTCACCACTACATCATCGATATATATTTCACCATGTGGCCGATTAGATCGTGGAAAATCAAATTCATTGCCTGCTGATAGGTAGCACTCAAGATTTTTCAAGTCAATGTCATCACGTTTCATTCATACAACCCTAGAGCACTGTGGCATCCAAGGCGCTTTTGGGGACATCGGCTTCGCCATAAATATCTGGTTATATCCCATTCCCATCAAGAAAACTAATAATCTTATTACTCAAGCAAAGATCGATAAGCATATCGGCTATAAGCATTGGGTATTCATCTTTTGGCGTGGCTTTATTCAAATCCCTGAAATCTACACATACCCAAAGCTTACCGTTCTTTTTCATGACAGGAACAATATTGGACACCCATTCAGCATATCGGCAAGGCCTTATAAATTTAGCCTCCAATAACCTCTCAATTTCCTCCTTTATCACATCATATAATTCTGGATTAAAACGTCGAGGAGATTGTTTATATGGTCGACACTCGGTTTTATAGGCACCGATGTTCCACTAGTTGTCCGCTTAACCTGCATCTCATAGTATTCCTGCTTAAACAATCCCTATAATTCTTAAGTATTTCGACTAACTTGTTTTTGTACTCTAGACCTAACCTTGTACTCACAAAAGTTGGTCTTTTTCTATCACCTTCTCCTATATCGACTTCTTCAAGCATATCGGCGGAAGTGAAACCTTGACCTAATTTTTCATTCTGGAAATCTTCGATCGCTTCACAAGAATTTATCACATGCCGATAGTTGCTCACTTTGTCTTGCAGAACTTGGATCATTTCTGTCCCATCTTCTTAAGACTTCATTTGCCCGATCAAACGTGCCTGGCCTAACACTGATCGGCATCAACCCTGATTTACCGATGCATATAAAGTCGCAATCGTCTAAATTCTTACCCGATATGCACTCTGCCTCTTCGTGTGGCCAATTCGCATCGGAACTAGCCATAGCAATATGAGCCGATGTGTCGGCTGAGACGACTTCAACATCATCTCCGTTCTATTGTATAAGAAGTTGGTGCATGGTTGAGTGTATACAACAATTGGCATGTATCCAATCTCGTCCAAGGAGCATGCTGTAATTTCCTTTTGCTTCAATCACGAAAAATGCGATCGGCAAAGTCTTACTGCCGATGGTTAGCTCTGTGACCATCACTCCCTTTGCTTCAGTGGGATCACCTGTGAAATCATTTAATACCATGTTCGCCTTGATCAGGTCTTCATCGGTCTTACCCAGCTTTTTGCAAGTAGTGAGTGGCATCAGATTTACAGTAGCTCCTCCATCCACCAACATCCTGGATATCGGCTTTCCGTTAATATACCCCTTCAAATACAACGGCTTTAAGTGCCGATGAGGATCCTGTGGTTTTTCAAACACAGCGTCCTGTGCACCTAGGCACAGTTGAGCGAACGTATCTTCAACCGATTCAGTTTTGATTCTAAACTCGGCTGGTAAAGTAAAGACCATGTTGATATCCATGGGGGGTATCGTCTCGAATCATCGACGACAGCAAATCATCCGAGGAATCCGATTCATCATTGGCTTGCTCTTTTCTCCTCCATTCCTTTTTGATGGGTTTCATCGGCCGTAACTCGTTGAATGTTTCGTCTCTTTGTTTCTCTTCTTCGCCTCCTCATCTCTTTGCGCCCTCAGCGCCAAGCCGTCTGTGTTGAGATCGCTAAGTCCTCGCTTCTGCACCACCTTGGCTTATGTTCAATTGGCTTGCGAATTTTACCAGCCAGATTCTCTGTAGGCTCTACACTCTTGTCTTGATTTGGCGTGCCTAGCCTTTCTTATCGGCTCTCAGACTCGACTGGTGATTTGGCGCCGATCCAAATAACCGCTTTTTTATCGGGTCATTTTAGCAAATCTTCAGGTAATGTTCCACGGGCATGATCTTGGAGAAGGCAATGCTACACCCTTTCCCAACAAAATCACCAAAAGGAACATCTCTGGTGAGCTCTTTCTATGTTGTCTGGCCGATACAAATTATCTGGCTAATACATGCTGTTTGGCCAATGCAAGTTGTCCAGTCGGCGAGATTGTTGCCTCTACCGATGGCTTATCCTCTCATATTTCTCAAGCAACTGTGAAAAAGTTGGTTTAGGTTTGAATGCTGATTTTTGAGGAGGAGACCGCTCGGCTTTATAGCATCGTCCAACCTGTAATTCTCCTTTCGGCTTAACTGTCCTTGAAATTTTCCCATCTTGATCGGCTTCTATTTGTAGTGAGCCGATTGTTATCTTCAGTGTTTCTCCTTTTGAACTGGATCAGATATTGACTTGCCGCTGCTGCTTTAGGTTCTTCATCGACAATCTCCTTTCCTTTGCTTGAGCATTGAACCATGTTTATCGGAAAGGATTAACATCAACTTCCATGGCCGCCCTTCGCTAATTTGAGCCGACTGCCTTCAATGGCCGCTTGTATCTCATGGTCGAAAGATATTACAATCATTAGTGTTATGAGAAAAGAATGATGCCACTTACAATATCGCTATTTTTGATCTCACACCGATGGTATGGTATGACCTTCTGGTACTCGTATCAACTTCTCTTGTAATAACATATGAAATATGCGGTCACACTTGGATACGTCAAAAAGCGTACTTAACCTCTGACTTATTCTTCGTCGGTTTAAGCCATGAACAAATAAGTGGTTTTTTTGGACCCCTTTATCCATTCGGCTATATTCACGTTTGCTTCAGAAGTTTCACTTGAACTATAGTCAACCATGTTTACCTTGGCCTTATCTTTGTCATTTCCATTTAACCTAAATTTATCCTTGAATTCTTTACTTAAATATCGGCTCTCTTGTGCCGATACACAATGAAGCAGATGACTTAGGTCAGTAAACTCCTGTCCAGCAAATTTTTCTTTGATTGGGGGAATCAGCCCTTGAAATGCTAAATCGGCTAATTGATTATCAAAGACTACATCAAGCATCGATTTCAAGACTTTCTAAATCTTCTAATATAATCGTAAGGTTTATTCACCAAATTTTTGCCGACAAAGACTCGTGTCTGAAATCCTTAGTTCTATAACGCCAGAGAAAAATATTTATGGAATCGCTCTCTAAATCGCTCCAAAATGAACCGAATTTGGAGGCGATTCGTGAACCAAGTAAAAGCAGTTCCTGATAATGATAATGGAAAGAGTCTAATTTTCAATCCATCGATCGAGCCGCTTCACCATATCGCAATAAACTGTCCAACATTCTCTAAGGTAGTAACCGAATCATCCTCTGAAAACTTTGCAAAATCGAGAATCCTGAAATTATGGGGGTATGGCATGCGGTCGATATAATCTGGGTACGGCTTTCTATAACCGATCGTCTTCCCTTTGGGGTGTAAATCGAATTGATCTCTCAAGACCATAGAAATCTGATCAACCCAATTAATGTTGTTGGCCGATGTAGTACCAGAATTCGGCCAACCATAATGGACGGCATCCTGCCCCCCGAGTGCTAACTCGGCCGGTCGGCTTGGTCTAACCGATGGGTACTGACGTTGCCATGACTCGCACCCATCGGTCCGAACAGCCGGGGCCTCAGCCAATGGAATGAAGGGTTCTGCATACAAAACCACCCTGTGCGGGACCAGATTTCTTACTTGGGCTGGTCCTTGAGATTTATAACTTTTATCTAATTCAATCGGCTGAGGAGCCGACTGGACGTAGGTAGTCCCTGACGCCGATGGAGGCATATTAACTGCATCTAACTTTGCAACGTCAGTATATGCATGGTAATGAGTAACTAGACTCAGGCGAGGATTTGCCGGTGCCAACACAGTGGGTTGAGTCGGCATTAGTGAGGGTGGAGGTGCCGACACTTTTATCGTGTTGGCATTTGGTGCCACAGAGTATACGGGATACGTTGGGAGTGGCTGCAATGGATCTAATAATCCTTCAGACGCTGCCAACTCTTGTGCAATAGTTTTTACGTTGTTTTCTATCACCGGCTTTAAGGTCGTAACCAAGGTTGATGACTGATTGATTAATGCATGATGCACGGATTGCTTAATCATAACAGACAACTCGGTTTGAGCCGGCAGATATCAGCTTACCGAATTTGACACAACGCCAGCTTCGCCAAGGGGATTCAATGTTGAAAGCGCCATCTTCGGTGACTCGCCGGGTTTTCCGATAACAACCCAACATCAATTCTTCCATATGCTTCCGATCTTCAATCTCCTTGCGCCGCTCGAGTCGATCGCCCAAAGTGGGGACGATTATAGGCCAAGATAACGCTTACCGGTGCGCGATGACGGCTCGCAGCCATCTTTCGTGATCGTGGTCCCACCAGCGCAGCATAAAATGTGTTGACACCAAAAACGTGACATATGGTTTTTGATCGCAACACACCGGACGAACACCGGATTCAAGCATGCTAAGCGTGCCAACCGATTTGACCCTACAATCGATAAGGAACAAGTAGTAAAATTTGGTTTAAGCTGATATTAAAGAATAATCGGCTAAAACTAGAATCAGCCAAAGGCCGATCAAAAGATAAACAGATTAGCCGACCAAGGCTAATCAGAAGGATAAAGGTAGATTAATTCTGAAAAGGCGATGCGCAACAAAGCAAAACAAATCAAACCTGAAGGAAATCGAAAGACGATCAAACAATCGGCGATACGCAGCTTTATTTGATCAATGTCGACTTACAAAAGGGCATTACAAGAATAAAAACTAAAGGAAAAAACGGAAGAACTAGCAGATGTGATTTTTGTTGTGGATGCTTCTTCAAGCAGCCTAGGCTCGTCTTATATACCCGTCAGCCGATCCGAGTCCTGTTCTGCTACGACAACACAATCCGAGTCGGCTACGGTTTCCTAATTGATCTCCTGTTTCTAGATACTCGCCGCATGTTATCCAAATCTTTCCAAAGATATCCTGTGCATTATCTAAACTTGTATGTTTTGCCGATTTGTCTTGTAATTTTCCAAAATCTGGTGCAAATAGTACCCAAGCCCAAATGAGCCCAATATCTTCCTACACTCAGCTTTCAGGCCCGAACAAGTCTCGTCCTTGCACCACAGTCGAGCGAGGGCCTGCCGGCCCGCTGACCGCCGAACGCAGGCGCGCCCGTGTGAACCCATCGCTGTTCCATGTCCGCCACAGAAAATCGTCTGGCGCTGTTTATTCCAAGCGGTCATGGTGGTGTGACTTCACAATCCAAACCCTCTTAACAGGTTCATGAAGACGTGAACGGTGCATTGGCATGTGAATGAACGTACGGCAAATTAGATTGTATGATCGTGTCTCCGGTGGCATCGGCAACGGAAATTTTTTCTGCGGAGAATACATCCCCGTTTCTGTCCCCATGAGATATAAAATTTCCTGTTCTCCGTCCCCGATTATGGGAACTGTTTTTTCCCGTCCCTATCCCCATTTAGGTATACAGAGAGAAATTCTCGTTTAGCACCCGATTATACATTACACTATTCTAAGTTATTGTCAGCCAATGAATGAAATAAAAAAAACAATCTTTCAAGTTCCAAGTTGAAAGCACATGAATATTCTTTCTTACACAACTGTCGGCATACTTTACGCCAGGTACCTTCCACCGCAGAGCAAGTAAGACCACGTGGTAGCCTCGACGAAGCGTGGGCGATCAGCCCCACTCGCCTGACGTAGCCCACGGGCGGCTCGGGCGAAGGTGGGCGATCAGCCCTGCTCGGGGCCGCCCACGGGCGCCCGGGCGAAAGTGGGCGATAGGCCCTCGCGACGCTGGCGCCGGCTCCATGGCGTCCGGCGAGCAGGTGGGCGACAGCCCCTCGCCGCCGGGCGCCTCCGTGGCAGCCCGGCGAGCAGGTGGGCGATCAGGCCCTACTCGCCCGGTGATAGAGAGGCTTTGCCTCGAAATCTCCTTCCCCTGACGCGCTGTGTCAGAGCCTGACATGCTGTGTCAAGACCATTGATTGTGAAGAATTCTACTATCGACACGACAATGACCCATCCCTTTGACACCTCACACCAAACCCGTCGCAGGAACGTCACATCCCGAGCGGACCGGGCGAAGCCACACAGCGGTATTAAATGAAGCTTGAAGGACAAGGCTACAACGATGGGTGTAATAAATGAGTCATGGGTCAGTATGATAAGACCACAGTGATGGGTGTAATTAATGAGTCGTAGATCTATAACATCACCTTCCTACCTGCCCGAGCCAGCCCACTCTATATAAGGGAACTCTGGCGCATGGGGAAGGGAAGTTTTTTCCGAACTAAGAGTTGGACAGACTTAGCGAAGAACGAAGAATATTGTATCCAACCCGATACACACACTACAAGGATCCTGCTCAATGTCGTCGGCTTTTACCAACGACACAAATACAATTCCCGATGACACAGTATTGTGTCGTCGGCTAGCCGACAACACAAGTCCCTCGACACAGAGTCGACGACACAGCACACCAATGTCGGCGGCTAATATAAACACCGCCGACCAAAGGGCATCTCGAGCCGCCCCATTAACTCGCTCAGACGGCGGCCTAAAGTAGTCCGACGACATATCCAGCTTTAACGGCGCGCCGCCAACGACGCCGGTCTGACGCGTGGGCCCCACCTGCCCAACTTTTGTCGTCGGTTAGGACTATAGCCACCGGATACGATAACCACCGTCGCTTGTGAATAAATGGACCGCCTAGACTATTGCCCACTCTGTATCGTCGGCCATCACTTTAACCGCCGACACAGACGCCTACTGGGAATGGTTCCAGAACCACCAGTGTCGTCGGTTGTATATGGGTCGCCTATAATATTGCCGACTCTATATCGCCGCTATTATCGTAGTCACGGCTACGCACTCCTCATCGATTGGCTCCGTAACCAAACTGTTTTATTTGTGTCGCCGGCCTGCTTTCTAGCCAACGACAAAAGTTGTAAAAAATGAAAAAAAATAATGGGAATTTTAAAAAAAATCCAATTTTAACCTGCAATAAAACCCCATTCCCAGCAGTTTTATATTCCCAATTGCCTAGAACAATAACAACATCTAATTTCACACACATTACCACATCTGCATTCACCGATACAATTCACAATTGACCACATAAATCGTAGCGTATGCTTTTACAAGATTTACCACCAATAAATGCTTTCTCAGCAGATTGCCGTGTTGTGTATGTCACACAAGCTGAGCAACTCAGAGAAGGTTTTAAGGTTGCATCATGGTTGTGGGCTTCAGTGTCTTCCAGAACAACAGATGAAAGCTCCCCAAATGATGTGAAATGATCTTTCAAGACAAATTCCTGTAAACAAAGTAGTCAAGGACATCGGAAGTTAAAAAAAAATTGTGATCAAGTAGATACAGTGGCCATTAATTTCTTTAACATCTTACTCCTTTAAGTGGAAATAAAGAAGTTTAATTTGAACATGGAAAGACAAGTTACAGTTCTAGTTCTACTTGTTCATAAAATAAACAGACAAGCTCAGATAAAGGTTAAGTGCTGGCACAGTAATCTTCTATTTTTAAAATTGTGATATGCTAATTTTTGTCGCCAATGACTGCTTGCAAGGCTCCTACTGACGGATTTGGCTCCATAGCAGGGGAAAGGGCAAGAAGAACAAATGAAAAATCAGAAACCAGCAACTCAATATGCTGAGCAGATATGTGAAAAGGGGGAAAACCAGTACCTTTACATCTTTAAGTGACAAAAAGATACGGTTATTAGTATAATCCAGTTGAATAGCTTTCGCATCCACAACCTGGAAATGCAGCGATTGATAGCTTCAATAGAAAACATCAAAAAAGCAAAGAAGATAAATAACAGCAAAATCACAAGTCCTAAGTGTTCCTGACCAATCTTGTAAGAAACTGATGGATCTAAGTTGTCATCCCGTGACACCTCCTAGTGTTGAATCAATGTAGGATCTCCATCAACCTTTGAAAAAAGAAACAGTTAGCTACTGAACTTGATGAAAAATCGTACAAAAGTAGAATCTTGCTTTAGGTTGTAAAGCACATAATACATTACAAGCTTTCAAAATCCCAAATCCAAACTGAAGTGAGTCTTCTATATACAGAATGTAAAATCAATGTATTTAAATATAGAGAAAGACAACTGTGTTATAACCAACCATGATGATAGTGAGGTAATTCATACCTCTCTCCTCTTGCAAGGACGCTCTCAATAGTTTTATGCTATTGAAATATTCAAATGTAAACAATTCAAATTAGCAATAGGTTGTTCCCAGTCCCATTAAATAATGGAGAGATATATAGTGGTAGTCAGCAGATGATAATATCAATTCACACATGGTCCTCCTTCTCTAGTAGCATAAACAGCAACAGAATCTACGTCAATACAGGGTAGTAAACTAAGCACCATGACACTGGAGTAAAGCATCACTACAGTGTAATGACTTCAAAGTATGTAAAGTAGTGTAATGACTTCTGTTGTGACGAGCTGTAAAATGTGGATGTGCCCAAACAATAGTGCTCAAGCATAGAAAAACTTGTTCATTCAGGAAGTACCCTTGACATATACAGGTGAAACATTGTAGAATATACATAAGAGCACGATTCCTGAACACACTTTAAGTCTTCATGGAATTAAACATAAATTAGCATATCACACTATATCTCTTCAAGAATCAAGAAATAGAGCTTTAAATGCTGACCATAGGTGAATAGGGTACATACCTCGACATATATCTGCACGAGTGATAAATTGATCTCTTAGAACAATGGCAGACTGTTCGAAATTGAGAAACTGCATTAGAATCCTTGGCATCCAATTTGCATGAGACAACAAATGAATTGTTGTCATACCTTAAAGAAGCTTCCGCCGAACCATAAGCAAGCATATGAATCAGCAATAATTCACAAATTGATCACAAACGCACATATAGCAAAATATAGCAATAATTCACAAATTCAGCTCACAAACCAAAAGAGTACATCACATTCACAATCAACAAGTCTATGAACCAGCAAAAGCAATAACTAACTAAGTCTCAGAAACCAGCAAAAGGATCAGAAACACCCTGCCGATTTAATTGATCTCGGGTCGATCTTGTGCCATCGAATCACCTCCCCACGAGCATTTGCAGTGAGCAAGCGCAAGCTAAGGTGGACACCTACAAGATTAGAGGAAACCACAATTTTCAAAACTTTTGTGCATTTGTGTACTTGTATGAATAGTTAGCTAAAATCGAACAAAATGCATTACCCCCCCAGCGTCACAGTGAAGAACGGGCGGCGAGGTGCCATCTCGGGTCGGGTCGAGGGTCCCGCCGCAGCCGATCGTGGATATGATATGTTAGCATCTAAAACGCATAAGTACAACGAAGCTACGATACAATCTTAATTACTCAGATATAGTTGAACATCCAGAGGTTCTGATTCTCGAGGGCCTCGCATCGCCCTATCCTCCTCTCGCTCCGCCGCCTCCGCCGCCGTCCGCCGCTTCGCCGCCGCAACTCGCGATCATCTTCGCCGGGCTTCCAGCCTATGCATCGGTGGAAGAGGCGGCTCATCGCCGACGCATGCCTCGACTTGGCCTCAGACGAAGTCAGCGCCACCACCGAAGTCTATGAAGCCGAGCCCGCCAGTGACTCCTACCACCGAACCGGGTCGAGATGACTGTGAGGGTCGACCGGCATGGTCGAGGGTCACAGCGCACCGTGCTTCTCCTTCATGGCTGACAGATGTATCCCGCGAAACAAATAAGATATGAAGTGGATTAGCTCGCCACGCTTGAAGTAGTTGTAGAGTAGCGAAAAGAGACAGACCACTTACAATCTTCTCCTGGCAATGGGCATCGGTGGTTGCGCATCACGACCGACACGGGCGTAGTGTGCTCAAGGCCCACACGGTGAACTCATCTGCTCAAGTCCCGCTCTCGACTCCTACAGCTCAATTTCAAATGTGAAATAAAAACTAAATTGACAAGAATGCTAGAGTTGTACTTAGTATACTTACGATATATGCGGCGACGTGACCCATGCCTCGTCCACCTAGGTAGGTCACACAGATCTCGGGTTGGCTTTCGATTCCCCTGCTCCTCTTGGACCTCTCGATCCACTGGCCGATGCCCACATCTTGCGAGCTCCCTCCAGCATGTGGACACTTGTCCATCCAACCGACACCAAGGCTAGTATTCTTCGCCGAGGTATCGCTGCAAGGCAAGTGCCCTCGAGATCTTCATCCCGCGTTCTCAGTAGTGCTTCATCACCGCCTCCGCGGATAATCTAATGGCGCCCTCGACAGTTTTTGCCGCCATTGTGTCGAGCACATGGCGACAAGCATGATAGTCGCCCCGGATGCGCTGTATGCCGATATCTCGCTCAAACGTAAACAAACACGTGAAGCTATAAACACGAAAACATCAATAGAAATGACAACTTACCCGTAACTCCTGCTATGCAATGATCCGCGATAGTGCCTCCCGTCGCCTCCACGAGCGAGTAGTCGCTCTACCTAGTCACGGGCGCCGAGCATCACCTCGCCCACTCGCCCGGGTAGAGTTGCTTCAAGATCACCCCTAGCAAGTGGCCCGGCCTCGCTACCCCTTGTTGAGGCAAACCAAGCCCCTGCATGAAGAAATAATAACAAGTGGTTAGCAAGTTTGTGGTTAGCAATAAAAGACATCGAAAATTTGTAGCACATACCTTTGCCCACTAGAAACAACTATCTATATCTTATCGGCTGGATCTGTGGGGGCTTTTGGCAATTTATTCCGCCCTCGACTTTTCTTGGTTCTCGCGGAGCTCGAGGCACCCCTAACTCTGTATCAGCTTGATTCCCATGGATCCCAGCCTCGCCCCTCCTCAAGCGCTTGAGCCCACCAACCCCAACGGCTCCTCATCCCTCATGGGAGTCGGTGGTCGGTGGTGCTCCTCCACCTCCGGGAGTCGGTGGTAGCCACCACCTCGTCCCCCCTCCTCGAAGCTGCCAGACTGGGTGAGCCGCCTCGCAAGACTCCTCATGCCCCCTTCCCAAGACCTTCAATTTTTGGCCAACTTTTCAGACTCTCCAAATGTCTCAAGACAAATTAAATTAAATGACATAAAGTACATTGATATTAATTGAAACAAATAAATTAAATGACATAAAGTACATTGATATTAATTGAAACGAATAAATTAAATGACATAAAGTATATAAAATTAAATGACATAAAGTATATAAAATTAAACCTATAAAATTAAATAGCCTAAAAATCTTCGCTTCCTCTTCCTCTTCCTCCGCCTCTTCCCTTTCCTCTCTTCTTCTCCTTCTACATGAGATGGGTATACCGATCCCAAAATATTATCTAGCCCATCACCAATATTGACGGCAGCCTCCGGTAACTCTTGTTCTTGGAATACCTCCACGCCCTGGGTGAGAATCGAGTCGCCTTCCGTGAGATTGGGCAATCTACCGTGGAAGACATTTATGTACAATCCACCAACTTTTGTAATTCGGGTGGGCGATGGCAATAGAACACCACCGACTTGTTCGCGAGTAATGAACACGCCAGCTTTTGATACACTTCCGATGATTGATCTCCACTAGTCCTAGTTTTGGAGTACGCCGCACCCCACTAGTTGATGGAACCATCCGCAACGAAGAGCACGAGCGAGAGATCTTTGTTGCCTTCATACGAAATTTCTACAATATCCCGATGATCCCATAATACTCTATGTCCGACCACCAGAGTCATCGGTGATATAACTCACAACGCCGCAGTTAACCGAGTTGCATTGGGGCGACTGACTCACCGCTCGGATCGAAATCAATATCCATGGCAATCATAGCATCCATGGACCTTAATTCTACTACTGCATCCACGTGACATTTGTCGGAGATCGTTAGCACGCCGCGATGTCTTTGACATCGCACAAGCATTCGAGGCAAAATTCATTAAGGAATAAATGCCACACATTTGTAAATTATGAACTTGTATAAGAGGAAGAAGGTTACGGGTAATGAAACTAGGTTAGAAAGTTTGGACGGCCTTGTCCACGACCTCGCCGCTTCAGATTGTCAATTTGTTCGCCTCAAGGTTCACCGATCCTTCCCAATCTTCTTGAATAAATTGACTACAAGATTTAATATTTATTTCGTACATTTATTTCATAAGTACGATTTATGACTTATTTCAGATATTTATTGACTTACTCGATGTACACCTTCATTTCATCCATGTTGTCGCACACGCATAACCGAATCAATTTTTTTTCCGCTGCATCCAAGTCACGTGTGGTGATTTTGCCGACATTGCAACCAAATTTTGGTCATGGAACACCTCCAAGTTAGAAGTACTTCGCGACGTGCCTTCTTATACCTTGGTTGTGGCACATGGACCTTATTTTTGTCGCAGTATTTGTCCGTGAAGTAGGCAATCTCTCGACCAGCCAAGCTTCGCAACCGCCTTCGACTCGTGCTTTGTTCTTCACCTTCGCTTAAGACTTTTCATCATGCGCCCACAAAGATACATCCACCTAAACCGCGCCGCCCCCAACTTTTGCTTCATATGGCGATGAACTAGTAGATGTTGCATGCAATTGAAAAACCCAGGACATAAATCTTCTCGAGCTTTGTCACAAGCACGACAATGTCCTTCTCCAATTCCTCCATCCTCGATGCGGATATCTCTTTGCACAAAGCTCTCGATAGAAGAAGCTAAGCTCGCCAAAGTGATCCATATATCATCGTCAACATATCCACGCCACACTACCGAAATGCATAACTCTATGAAGACTTTGTAGTCATGGGCATTCATCCCATTTAACTTGCACGGCATGTCAAGGTTCGCCGTGATAACCATCTCGGGAATTTAACCTTTTCCTTAATCCAATCAAGAATCGCTTTATTTGCCCATGCAGGCGCGTAATTTTGCCCTAGGTTTCTCCCATTCTCATCGAGGTTCATGTCCGCCGATCACATATCGAGCGCAATTCCCGACGCGCTTTCTTGTTATCTTTAGTCTTCAGGATGTCCCAGCTTGTGTTCACGATTGACTCGCACATATTTTTTCTTGGTGCATCACGCCGATGTTGTGAGGTAGCTTCGTGTCTTTTGCATAAGGAAGGTTGTAGATGCTGCACTTATGAGTCCAATGGTGCTCCTCACCATAGTCTTTCACATACCCGATATCCGCTAGATCGTCATGCCTACCGATGATATCCTCGCGACTTCAAACGCTCGGTGGCCCCTTCTTCACAAACCGCCTTTACGAATGCCTTTTTTATTCCTAAATGGGTGCTTCGCTCCAGAAACAACGGTGATATCGAACCAACAGACTTACCCCCATTTTTCAAAGGTGAAAGCATCGCAGTTACGCAGTATATAGGGCATGACAACTTTCCATGCGTGCTCCACCCGAGAACATGCCATACGCCGAAAATCGTATTGACCATGTGTATGCGGCACGATCCTAAAGTTCTTCCCCTTGTAGCTATTATGTGTCAAGACTCCTTTAGTCCACAAGTCACAACTTTCTTCTACCGAGGTTGCATGAATAGATCTAAGTTTTTTCCAAGAGACTTAGGCCCGTGTATTATAACAGAAAGAAACATGTACTCTTCTTTCAAGCGAGTTGAGGCGGCAGTTGTACGGGATTGCTAACACCGGCCAAAGACGAGTACGGTGCGCCATCATATTGAATGGCGTGAACCCGCTTACGAGAGGCCTATACGACATTCCTAGGCTCGCAAGAAATTCAGTGGTGTTGTTAGTCAAAGTGCCTCCAAGCTTCGCAGATCGACGGATGAATCATCGCGCCTCCTTTCACGCTTGCCCTCTTTGTGCCACCTCATGTGTCTCGCCGTGGCCTTGGACATGTACAGACGCCGCAGACGTTGAGTGATCGGAAGAAACGGAATGTTTTCCGAGCCACCGCTGCTTGTCTCATTCCACGCTCAGACATTTAACTTCCTCGCATCGACTCTCATTACAATGCTTACAAAGTGAGTCACCCCAAAATCGGTCTTCCAATAAAGCATGCGTAACTTTGGGCAATAGTCTATCCTCTCGCACGGCATGCCTAACACGCCAAGAAGCTTCTTCGACCAGAAGATTCGGAGTCATATTGTGTCCACTGAAGAAGGCTATCCAGCCAGCTTTGCAAAGGTCGAAGCAATTATCGACAGTGTTGTACTTGGTCTTCACCGCCATTAGACGCGACACCGCCGATAGTATACCACAAGTGGTATGCTCATGCAGCAAGCAACTTGGCGTAATCAAGGAGCTTCTCGAATTGTTCGCAAATGGCTCCTGACTCTTCCTGGGAGAGATCGTAGTCTTGAGCCACATCATCCGTGAGCTCATCTAATCTATCAACTTCGACTTCGCCGAGTCCTCTTCAAAATCCACAGGCCACACACCGGCGCCGGACGCCTCTCGCCATGAGCTACCCATACAAAGTAATTTGGTTTGAAGCCATGCCTACATAGGTGATGGCTAATATCCTTCTTGGTCCTCTTTCTGTTCGAGCACGCAGCGCAAGGACACCACACCACCAACGTGATTAGGGTAGGGAATCTTCGAAAGCATCATCCACGAATGCTCTAGCCTTCTCGATCCACTCGTCTGCAGTGTCTCCTGCACTTCATCCAACCATCGTGACATCCACCGCCGATCTTCCATCCAAAGATCGCTACTATATAACGCCAATACATGCATCCAAATTTCAGATTTAGACAAAGTTAAGACTTGCTAAATAGGAGGGAGTTACCCACCATCGATGTGGGCTTATATCGGAGGTCGTGGCACGAGGGTGCTGGTCGAATTCGCAAGATAACCTCGTTGTTCTCCTGCGCAACGACGGCACGGGCGCATCACTTATGTTATGCACTAGAGAACGACAAGAAAATACCGCGGAATCCCAACCCGCACACCTCGCGTGTCACGCACCATCGATTCAAGCAAGACATCCGCGGGCTGTCCAAAACGTGATACCGAGAGCGCAACACTTTTCGTAATGGAACCCAACGAATCACCGCTCGAGCTCCTTACTAAAATATGCAAGACTCTTAACGGGTTTAACTCGTTCGTTGACGTTATAAACGCAATTCTAATAAAATTATTATATGTTGTGATTTGCAAGCAATATACACTATATATATACACACCTAATCAATATACACTTTATTGGTCTCCTGTAGCATCTCTGAGTAAACATCTAATAGAAAATTCAATGATGGGGTGGATTGTTCTTACTACCATGATGATATGGATTTGTATGCAGTCTATAGTTGTCATTCTCCTAAATTTGGTGTAATTGAATCTACATAATGCCTTCTATAGTTGTCAAAGATATTCCTTGCTTGACTCGCATTTTGTAAAGGACGAGCTTAAGAACGATCGGTTGTCTAGTTGAGTATCAAGTTAGTTACGGTTCTAAGTAATACCTGATGAAATATCATGTGCGATCCTATCTAATTGTACCAATCAAGTAACTTACCGAAATTATTAGAAATTTTGGTAGCACCTCCCCTAAACTTAGGACATCCACTCAGCAGACAAAAGACAGTATTTAATATAATATCAACCACATATAGCAACTAACGATAACCAACCACGCACAACCTAATATATATTGGGCTACATTCATCATCGAAAAGAGATGGCTCCACCGGAGATTACCTTAACCGGAGATGGCGACTAGGAGGACGAGGGCGGGACCGACGGTGTGGACGAGCTCGGGGAAAGCTGGGGCGGCGTGGTTCGGGTGTGGACGACCTCCCACGGTCGGAGGCGGAGCGTCGGCGGCGGCCCGAGCGTCGTTATTTTACAAATTATTTCTGTGATAATCAACATAAAACATCACTGGGGTAACCAATAACATAAAACATCACTGGGGTAACCAATAATATAATCATGCGGTGTGTGTGTGTGTATCACATGGGATAAGAACCTTGAGAGCTCATAGAATTGAAGTTCAAACTTTTGTTCTCTATCTTCTCAGGTTATTTGCAATTGAAATTTCCATTGCTAACTAGTTATGTGTTTTTCCTGCTTCACCTAATTCCTTCCTCATATATAGCATGATTCAGCCCATCGCTAGTACCTTGATCAGACACAGCCTATAGGCACCACAAAATTGAATACAACCGCTGAAATATCGGTCGCTCAGAAATGGATAAAATGAATAGATGCGCCGCTAAAGGAAATACTAGAACAAGCTACAGTCAAGGCATTACTAAACATAGTATTGATTAGGAAAGGTCCACATGCATCACTCATTTCTTGCAACATAATCTAGCAAGAGGGTCTGGCGTTCTGTTAAACCGAAAAAATCGATTTCGGTTTTCGGTTTTTAGACAACCAAGTTATTTCAAAATCAAACCAAATATGTTTGCATATTTAGAAAACCGACATTTCGTTAACCGATAATTCGGTTTCGTTTCGGGTTTTAACCGATTATCACTAGCGTATAAAGATACAAACATATTTCGTTTAGCGTACATTTTCGACAAAGAAGCCACAAAGATATAACTAGCAAAGACATCACAGCAAAGAAAAAACGACAAGACAAAGAAGTCACAAGAAGTCACAAAGCTCACAAAGATATAGCTAGCAAAGACATCACAAAGCTCACAAAGAAAGAAAAAACGCACATGACAGCAAACATTTTCAGACAGCAAGTCACAGCAAAGACAAGCAGTCCCTAGTCCCTACTCATTATTCATTACATAAATCCCAGAGTGGCAAGAGTCCCAGACCCAGAGTGGCAGAACATTACATAAATCCAGACATTACATAAATCCCAGAGTGGCAATACAACTTTACAAGAACATTACAAATGTAAGCTTCAACTTAAGCCTCCACTTTGTCGATTAAAAGAAAATGGTTGCCACACCGCCTACCGATTAAAACAGCCAAACATCAAACATTAAATATTAGTGATTCTTCATATAAGGTAAGATGCAAAAACTAGTTCTGAAAAGGAATATCATCATGCCGTAAAGGTCCGGTGAAACCAGCAAAGCCACTAAAGGCATCAATCACTAAATCAACATGCGTCCCTACTCAAGCAAATCAAGCAATGTCAATCACTAAATCAACATGCATCCATACTCCAATGTAAACAAAATCAAGCGCCCCTAGTCCCTACTCATTATTCATTAACACATGTAACCATATGCCCATTTGTCAATCACTAAATCAACATGCAATCCATACTCCAATGTAAACAAAATCAAGCATTCCCTAGTCCCTACTCATTATTCATTAACGTAATATCAAGTTTTCACAGAATCAAGCCCGAGAATGCCGTAATATATTTGCTAAATTAGGTATCTTAACAAGAATGCCGTAACATAATTGCTAAATTAGGTATCTTAACAAGAACATGCTTGATGAAAAGAAAATGTCAAGGAAATACTTGTCAGAAGTTTCGCTCGACTCAAACAATCAACCATTTTTTTTCGTTGTAGTAGAACTTGGCTTAGTGACGATTTGTCGCTAGATTGTGTTTTCAACTTTGATTTTGTAGAAGTAGCAGCCTTTTCACTTCATACTTTTTAAGCAATTCTGAAATAAAACAAAAACAACAAAGAATCGCCTAATTCTGCAAGCAGGATATTGAGACTCCATTTGGAACGCATAAATTTCACAATGTGTTGTAAATAGGCCCGATTCTAGATTAATAATCAACCTATATCTATCGGAACAAAAACCAAGTTTGATCTGAAGAACGAAGATCAAGATCACATACGCCGTTGTTGCAAATCGATTGTTGCGTTGTCGCCACCATGGTCGGAGTCTGAGAATCTGTGGATGCCATCACCCCCCGCGCAGCAGGGAGCTTGGAGTTGGAGGGGCCGAGCCTGGAGGGGTGGGCGGCGGTGGGGCGCACTGAGCCGGGAGGGCCAAGGGGAGGGGGGCGACACCGCGCAAGGCCGCCTGGAGACGGGAGGCTGGAGGGGTGGGCGGCGCCTGAGCCGGAGGGCTGGCTGGGGAGGGGCGGCAAGACACCGGCGGCAAGCTGGCGGGAGACGGGAGGCCGAGGGGCGGCAGAGACACCGTGCCGCCCGCTGGAGACGGAGGCCGGAGCCCTGGGGCGGCGCTGGGCCTTAGAGACGCAGAGGAAGACGGACGGGCGCCGCCTGAGCCCTAGGGTTAGGTGTGAGTTGTGTTGTTGTGTGACACCGTGATCAAGGTGGAGCTATGAGGGGGCTCGAGGCCGAGGCCCGAGGGCCGAGGGAATGACCGAGGCCGCCTAGGTTAGGGAATTATTTAAGAGCGGCTAATCAACCTTAAAACCGTAATAAACCGAAAAACAATCGGTTATCTAAGGCATCTAATCAATCGACAACCAATTATTCGGTTTCGTTATTTCGGTTCGGTTTTATTTTCGATTCGTTTTCGCTTCCGGCTTATTTGCCCAGCCTCTATCTAGCAGCTGTAGGCCGCCAACATCGCTAACAAGCATACCAGGGACCAATTATTGAGTAATCACAAAGCATAGCAGCACGGAGCAGCTAGCGCGAAGACTTGCACGGTTGCATCATCGAAAAGAGATCGCTCGACCGGAGATGGCGACTAAGAGGACGAGGGCGGGACCGACGGCGTGGACGAGCTCGGGGGCAGCCGGGGCGGCGTGGTTTGGGTGTGGACGACCTCCCATAGTCCGAGGCGCGGTCAAGTGTTCCACTTCCACCAGAGGAGGGCGGCAGGGGCAAGGAGGAGGGGGGGCGGCAGGGCGCGAGGAGGGGCAAGGCCGGAGGAGGGGGCACGGGAGGAGACGGCCGGGCGGCGTGGGAGGGAGGGGCGGCGGCGTGGCGCGGAGGAGGGGCACGGGCGGCCGGAGGACGGGCACGGGCGAGGAGGGGCCAGAGAGAGAGGCGGCCGGGAGGCGCGCAAGAAGGAGGGGGCGGCCGGAGGCGGGCGTGGGCGCGAGGAGGGGGGCGAAGCGGCGAGCGGCGCAGAGGAGGAGGCGGGCGCGGGCGCCGAAGGCGGGGGCGCGGAGGGCGCCGAGGCGGCGCGCGCGAGGAGGGGGTGATGGGCGGCGCGCGAGACAGTGGGGCGCAGGAGGTAGAGGGCGCTGGCAAAGGTGCTAAGTCCTCTTGACTTAGAGCACGGGCCGCCATGATTTAAATGAAAGTTTTTGTCGCCGGGCCTCCAGGACCGCCGACATCGACCCTAGACAAAAAGTTTCGTGGGCGCGGTGGTCCCACCGGCGCACACATGACCTATGTCGTTTAATGTGGCCGATTTACACCGACTCAATTGTGTCTAGGTCGAACGGCCAAACTTTCAGAAAGAGTTGGTCCCACCGCCGAGACACACCATCTCGTCGCCGCCAATATGGACCGCCGACATCCACCCTAGACCCAAAGTTTCTGCGGGCAGTGGTCCCACCGCAGAGACACATTACCTATGTCGCCGGCCGAATTCTAGCCGATTTACATCGAAGTCATTTGTGTTCAGGTCGAACGGCCAAACTTTCATAGCAGAGTTGGTCCCACCGCCGAGACACGCCATCCGTGTCGCCGGCCTACCAGAGTCCGCATTTACATCGAAGTCATTTGTGTCAAGCTTTATCGACGGTTTGGTGACAAGCGCCGACATTGTATAGTTTTTGTCGTCGGTATAGTTATAGCCGCCAACACAGAGGCTCCAACGATCGACAATAATCCATCGCGCTTCCACTCAGATCAATCGAACCACCGCATGCACCTCCACAACATGGCAAATACCATCCTAGCTCATCCATACACTTACTCCGCCCAAGACTGGCTCGAAAAGGTCGACTCCACAACCGCTTCTAGGTAAAACACATGAAACACCTGTAAGCATCCGATTATTTTGTCGCCTTAGACGTGTTTAATAAGACATTTGAGTTGTCATTTTAGGGTTTATAACATGTAGCAGTCATTCTCGCTTCCGACGCCCAAAGGTTACATCGTTATTAGAAAGTGCATTAATTGAAACTTTAGGTAGGACAAGATATTAATTTAACAAACACACCACCATTGCCACATACCAATTAATTAAAAATAAATATATCACATTTCATACAAATGTATATTGAGTACGAATAACCATTCTAAAAGCTATATTTGATTTTTCTAAATTTTAAAAACAACAAAAATATTTTCTAATCCTATTTGGAATTAATAATGTCGTTGGCATGTCGCTTGTCACGACAAAAGGTGGTGCCGCCATGTGGGACCGCTTTGAAGTTCATCGCCATGGGACCGCTATTATGTTGGCGGCATATTATTTCCCGTCGACACAAGTGGTTGTGCCCACCGCCATGTGGGGTCAGATTGAAGTCCTTCCGCTGGGCGTTAGGGTTGCCGTTAGTGAGGGATCAGATCGCTTGCGGTAACGCTATCGACGATATAAGTACTTTTCGCGGAAAACGAAATTCAAAATCCTGCCCACGCCAACCAGGCATCGTACCTAGGGAGTATATATGTCGTCGGGGTAATGTATTGCCGCCGATACAGGTCATATATTTGTCGTCGGTTATTAAACCGCCGATATAGATATTTTGGCCAACGACACTGATGTCGCTTTCTCGTAGTGACATCAACGAAGATCTAGCAGATTTAAGGCTATTACCCAAATTTTGGGGCTCGAACCTCGATACATTGTCCGTGTTCTTTAATCTGCTGATCCCCGTAATCCTCACGGAGAGTCATCAGGTTTCCAATCGCGAAGACGCCTCATCAACCATAACCTCCATTCTCTGAGGACCCCGTCTGCTGACGGATCCCGTCCGTGAAATACGCCGACAACAACATAGGAAATAGTTCAACACAACAACAATGAATAAATAAATATATACATTATCTTTAAGTCTTAGAAATTTTATTGACAAATATATATTTCAGGTCCCCGTTGGGGTCCCCACGGGGAGAAATCCGCCCCATCCCCGTCCCCACCATCTCCGATGGAGAATGGATTTTCCCCATATCCATCCACACGGGGAACAAAACCTCCTCATCCCCGCTGTCTAATAGGGAAATTCCCCACCGGTGAACGAGAAATAAGGCTCCATTGCCATCCCTAATCTAGATGTTACTAGTTTCAGACACTTTGTTGCTGTCGTTGTGTGAGAGATGTACAAGGATGGAGGTCTCTTAAGACGAATTAAGTTTCCATTTTTCTCGTGCCTAGATCTCTTGCTGAAGGTGAGGGACCCGTCCGTGCGGAGGATGCTGCTAGACGAGGGCAGCCTGACGGAGCGCGAGATCGTGCCGATGGTGTGGCGGTCGCCGGCGCAGGTGAAGGACGTAGGGGACGTGGCGGAAGCGCGGGTGGCCCGCGGTGTGGACGGCAAGCTAGCTCGCGTCTCCTCGCCGCGCGGCTGCAGGGTCAGCTGCTTCTGCCCGGCCGTGTTCACGCGGACCGACATGACGCGGGGCTGTGGCAGGCGCACCGAGGAGGCCGCCCGGCGAGCTCCACACCGGCAAGTTCTTCAAGCGTTGTACGCCGCAGCTCTACTCCAAGCTGTGAGACTGTGAGAGGCTGCAGTAGGCACACGTACGTACGTATACGTGCGCACTGTCTGCGCATTGGTGATTTGTTTTCCTTAACGATTACGCACATTAGGAGATGATGTTTGGCACATTCGGAGATATCAATATTTCCGTCGTTCAAAAATATAAGGCGTTTTAGAATTTGAGCCATCAAACTTCCTCAATTTTGACCGTTAATATATACAAACTATTTAGTTTAATCATATGAAAATGATCCAATTAGATTTGTTGTAAGAAGTACTTTAATAATGTAATATTTTTATACTTTTAACTAATATATTACAATAAAAATTGATGGTCAAAGTTACTTAATATAGACTGTGTCTTATCAAGATGTCGTATATTCTTGAACAGGGAAGTATTTGATTTGAGCTACAGCTAAGCGAACCTCTTTTCTACTCAGTCCGAGGCACCTATAGTGGGCTTGGTGAAGAACTAGAAATTGCATAGGAGCGACTCGTCGATCAAAGATGAATACGAGCAGTCGTATGGTGCGGCGCTTCCTAAAAACTTGATCGTCGGTCTCCTGTGCAGGTCATCAAGTGCCTAGTGTAGGATCAGAGACACTACTCTCCCTCACACCCGTTGCATGATAGGCGAAGGGATGGAATGACTCGGGTGGCGGCAAGTACTAGAGGAAGCAGAGAGCGCACGACAGGCAGGGATGGAATAGAGGTGAAACCGAGTTGGATACGGACGGATATTGCTCTTCCCGTATCTTAAACTATATTTTTTTCCCGGATTCGGAATCGGATACGGGCTAGCCGGATACAGATAAGAATCCGGGTTATTCGGGATACGAATACGGAACGAATATGTGATGGATTCAGGTCGGAAATGGATAAAGTTATACGGATAATGCACGTATAGATAGAGTAATATATGTTGAAATAGCCATGACATGACATAAGTGGTCATACATCGGTACATAAGTAGTAATTAAGCACTGATGGAGTGATCTTGGCAGTTTCTACATAAGTACTAAAGGGAAGAGCTAATCCTAGGTAGTCAAGGGTCAATTCTAGCATGTGGCTACAATAGATTATAGATGTCAAAGTTGCATCTTGGAGATCATGAAAAGTAAAAAATAAATCAACAATTTGTGACCAGATGGAATGTTATCTGTTGGTTGGTATAAATACTCTAAAGCATTGTTAATATCCGTTTCAAGTCACAACAATGGAGTTTTACGCAATATAAGAGGACACAGTAGGCTTCTCATATGTTTATGCAGTACCTGAAGCAAACAAATAAGCACACATGCAAAGTTTCTACAGAATGTACAGCAGAACATATAACATGTACAACAGAAAAACACAGGACATGCACACCAGACAATCGCAATTGATATGTACGCTGGAAATTTTGTCAATCCGGACAATTTTCGGTGAAGTCTCATTACTTAGCATTGATTAAATGTGATGTTTCTAATCTAAACAAGCGCTTATGGCAGATAAAAGCCCCACTAAAACTTAAAGTGTTTCTGTGGTATCTTAGAAGAGGGGTCATTCTGACCAAAGACAATCTGGCTAAACGCAATTGGCAGGGTAGTCAAACTTGTTGTTTTTGTCACGAAATGGAGACAATTAGGCATCTTTTCTTTAACTGCCGTTTTGCTCGTATGGTCTGGAGTTTTTTGCATTTGGCTTTCGGCATTGTTCGACCTATTAGTGTATCTAATATGTTTGGGGGCTGGCTTGTTTGTTTTCCGAAGGAGCTTAAAAATGTTGCTTTACTAGGAGCTGCAAGTAAAATCCATCCCGAATCCGGTCCCAACCGGATCCGGATTTGGATTGGGCGGATAAAATCCGACCCGTTTTCACCCTTAGGATGGAACAACTCGGGTGGCAACAAGTACTAGAGAAAGCAGAGAGTGCCAGAGGAAGACGAGACGAGATCAATTTTGTTCGTCGCTTCCTTTCACGTACATGAACTTCTCCCATATGAAGGCGCATCTTACAAAACTATCTTGCGAAACCTCAGCGCTACGAAAATTGAATTGTCATGATTCCAGGAACCACCCCCTAGAATCTCGCATCATGGGCGAACAAATTAACCGCACGAGAACGTGCATCTCGTTGAGTCCTCGGTGTCACATCAGTAATTAAGGTGTAAGGTGATATGGTATAGTCTGTATACATGGTAAAAGATTAAATACACTTAGCACGTCTCGATCACAGTTATGAGTCGCCCTAAGGCACAAGTCACATGAAATACGCACGAGTGCGTGCATGTACATAGTATAACATAACCAACTATGTGTATCTCTAGTCTTACCACCAACCCATAATAGAGTCCATACAAGAGCTCCCCTTATAAGTTAGTTTACCTCCACCTACCTAAGTAATATGAGACTAAATTCTTATACCCTTAACTTAACACCACTTTGACTTCTTTCATTGAATTAATTCTAACATGACGAACCACCGAATTACTTTTAAATTCTTGTACCTCTTGATATTTTCACCATTCAAAATTTTTATACCCACTATAGGAATCCGACCTATTTACGTCGGCATGCCGACGAATAGGCCGTCGAAACCGAACGACGAATATCCCTTATTTACGCCGGTTTGACATAAATAATAGTTATTTACGCGGCCACGGTCGACGTAAATAGGAATAGTAGTACAGATCCGGCTGGAGTGGAGCTGAAGTGGCACTTATTTACGTCGGTCATGGGCCGGCGTGAATAATGTCCACGCCATTGATCCACGTCACCGTATGACGTGGCACATATTTACGTCGGCCAGACGTTGGCCGACGTAAATATTATCTTTTCATTGCCGGCCACTGGTATCAATATTTACGTTGGCCACGTCCTGGCCAACGTAAATAATGTAGGTATTTACGTTGGCCAGGCCTGGCCAACATAAATACTGGAAGTTATTTACGTCGACCAGGGCCTGGCCGACGTAAATACTGGAGACACCAGACAACCTAATATCGATTATGGCCAGCTCTATTTGGACAGCACAAATATCAATTCATGATAGCAAAAATATCAATCCATTCATATCGAATCGGAGAGTTCAAGACAGCAAAAATATCAAGCCATTCAATCATACATTCATATAAACCAATATCAATTCGTCCATTCATATGACACAGTTCAATTTTCAAACATGACATATATATGACACATAGAAAATTCAATTTGCAAACATGACCTACAACACATAGAAACTTCAATTTGCAAACATGACATATGACACAGTTGAACCATACTACTCATTGTTCATACAAACATCAATTTGACGGAGTATCTTCAAAATGATGCCCACTACCGGCGTCGCCTCCCGAGTTTAAGAAGTCGCCAACTGACGGCGGAGTCCTCGAAGAAGAAACGCCGATGCCTCCAACATGTGCATCTGGTGTGCGGGCCGCCGAACCCTATATCAACGAACATATGTTAGAGATAGCTAGATTACGTTAAAACAAATTTAAAATAATTGATGATACCATGTTGAGAGATTGCAGGGTAAAGAAGGGTGGAGGTTAGAACGGGGGAAGATTTAGTGGTCGTCCGAACTGCTGCGCCATATATTCCTACCAAACAAATGTAATTGTCATGAGTACAATCATCGACATATATCTAAAATTAAAGCATGTATATATAACTAAAATTAAAGCATATAACCAAACAAATGTAATTGGCATGAATATATAACTAAAATTAAAGCATGCATACAATCATCGACATATAACTAAAAGTAAAGCATGAATGCTAAAATACATAACTAAAATTAAATTTGTAGTTTGCTTCTAGTAAGTTTAAATTTTTATGTATATATAGCAAGAACGACTAGGAGGTTGCCAAACATAATAAAAATTTCGGCAGCACTTTCCAACCAGGAGGAGTTGGGGAGAAAATTCGATCCAGAAAAGCCTGTGTGTTTACTTTCCAATCTTGCGTGTGATTCATAGATCTATCCCAGCCATCATACATCCACCCATGGTCCCTTGCCATCTTTTCGACTATTGAATGCAAAAACAATATGTGAGAATGGGTTAAACTACCTAATTTTAAATTGGGCAATAAACTACCTGTCGACGTGTGTTGTCGGTAATAAAGAAAAGGGGGCTAGGCGCTGGATCCAAACTCGATGGTAACACAAGACACCGGATGTATACAGGTTCAGACTCTCGCGGAGGAGATAACACCCTAGTCCTGTGCTCTGGAATTATATGTGGCTAGCTATTGCTAATGAGATTGTGTGTTGGTGTTCTCCCGCCCCCTCCCTTTATATAGCAGAGGAGGGCGGTTACAAAAGAGAGTCCAAGTCGGATACAAAGTAGGAATCATGCTCGCTATTTCTATCCGCTGAGGTAACGGTTTAGATTACAATCGATCCTACCTAATCCGATCCGTTACTATATCCGAGGTTTCCTTGTTCCGACGCACGCAAGATCCCGATTCCTTCCACCTTTCTGCGATCGGCCCGTCCCACCCATGTACGGCTGGGCCTTGTTGGCTCGCTATGCGATATCTGCGGGTCTATATATCCCACAAAGAGTCTCCCGAGTGCTTTGTGGTCGAATTGCCTTCCTGCTTCCAAGACTTCCCGACTGGTCCTTAATGCCACCGAATGCTTTGTAGTAGGAAAGTAGGCCGCGAAGGACTCGATAGAGCTTCACGTGTCGCTTATTCCGAGTGGTTCCCAACCCGGTTTTTCGAATTGACACGCAACTCGGTATGGAGAATATCTCCGCTCAAGTTTGGCTTTTAGCCGAGTGGTACCTGTGCACCAGAGCGCACAGCTATTGGCCTGTCATGAGGCATATCTCTGGATTTCATCAACCATCTTTATGATATCTAATCCCGTTTCGAACGGTATCCAGCATATGGCCTGTCATGAGGCATACCATAAGAGAATGTTTATTCTTGGAAGGTACCCAAATCACGTTTAATGCGGTCATTGGCTTCTTGGCCCATCATGGGGCGTACCGTTTCCCAAGCTAATTTCGGCCCAATTGTGCTTTTGTACAGTGATTCACTATACCTGTTCACAGGCCCATCTTGAGGCGCGCCCTAGGGCAACCCCAAGTTATGTGCGGAGGGCATAGCGTTTTCCCGCTCAAAGCGAAAGCTAGCATCGCCCCCTATAAATTTGAGCCTTAGTGCGACTGAAACGGTTTTCTGCGCACTGTGCTCATTTGCTCCTTCCTTTTCTTTTGTTCAGCACTCCCCTCGCAAGTTCCGCCACTAGGGTTTCTTCATCTTCTCAATCCAATACGATCACGAGCTAATTCCATCCAAAAAATGTATTCTTCTCCTCCCAAGAATGCTCCTTCATCCGCATCGGCCAAGGATTGGGCCACCTCTATAACAACAGATAGGCGGTTGGAGGAGCTAGTCGAGGCCGGCGTTTTTCCCCCATTGGTGATACTCTCCGCCCGTCCTGCCGCAGGTGAATCTTGCCCCACTCCTCGTACCAAAGAGGTGGTTGTCTTCGAATCTTTCTTTTTACGCGGATTTAGCCTTCCCGCATGCCCCTTCTTCCGAGGTCTTCTCGAATTTTATGGAATTGAGTTGACCCATCTCAACCCCAATTCTATTCTTCAAATCGCCATTTTTGTTCATCTCTGTGAAGCTTATCTTGGTATCAGCCCACATTTCAACCTCTTTCGCCATCTTTTCCTTCTCAAGCCTTTCCCCAGCAAGAATTCCCCCCGGGCTGTTGGAGGCGCCGGGTTTCAACTGAGAGACGGCCTGAAGAAAGCCTATTTTGCCATTCCTTTTAAAACTTCAAACAAAGGCTGGCACCAGGAATGGTTCTATTGTGCCAATCCTAAACCTTCCCTGCCTGCTTTTACCGGAACGCCACCCAAGCATTCGATCAATTGGTCCTCGCTTCCTTCGGGTGACGAAATGGACCAGGTAGTAGACCTCATAGGGATGATTGCTGACCTGAAGGAGAACGGACTCACCGGAGTAGCCATTGTGCTAAGCTTTAGCTCCCGCCGAGTTCAGCCCCTTAAGGAGCGAGTCCACCTAGGGTATGCACATGAGGGACCATCCGACCCTACTCGAGAAGTTCCGGAGCCAATACCGAAGAAAGTGCTCTTTAGTCGCGTGGCCGACTTCTTTGCTTCGAGCATCCCAATCAATAACGACGGGTGCCCAAAATCCTTCAAGCAGTCGAACCTTCCACCTCCGGTAAGATGTCTTCTTGTTCTCCTAGATTGATCCTTCTGATTCTTGCTTGGCTGCGTTTGAGCATGCGTCTTGATTATACTTGCAGGGGCGTGACGCCTTCTTTTCTGAAGCACCGCTGCCTGAGTTCTCTGTGCATAAGAGCGCTAAGTGAAAGCGCCCAATTCGCACTTCGCCCCCCTCTCCAAGTGCCAAGAGGAACAAGGCGAGTGAAGCTGAGGATTCCTTGGAGAAAGGAAAACATCCAATCGTCCACACGTCCAAGGAAGAGAGAAAGAAGTCGGCGGCAAATGTGTGCCCGACTGGAGGACCAAAGGTTCGGGACTCAGCTGCCGCACGTCCACTTTCACCTTCGTCGTCTTCAAGCCAGTCCGTGACCCCGGTGAACCCCGAGCCCCCGGCTCGGCACTCGGCCAATAGCGCGCCACTGCCTCCGCACCCGAGCAAAGACCCTTTGTCCCCCTCTCCAGGTGTGCAGACAGGATCTTCTGCCGGTGGCGCTCCTGCCTAGAAGAACTCGTCGTTTAAAGTAACGAGATCCGGCAGGTAAGTTTTCTTGCTCGTTCTTCTGTATTTCTTCTGCATCCTGCTCTGACTGGTTCTTCTTTCAGAGGACCTTCCGACAAGGTTCCTGTGGATATGCCACCTCCGGAGCCCCAGAACGTGGTTGCTGAAGATGCCGCGGACGCCCGAGCGTCCATGCGCCAGCTTCGGCCTAGCCTGCCGTCCCCATGTGGCTGCAGAGGAGTTGACAACAGTTCCTCCGGCTGCCCCCGCGAGCCCGACCACCGAAGTCGGCCTGGACCCAGTCAATCTCCAATCGCCGACTCCTCCTGAGCCGACTGGACAAACGATGCCGCCCGAGCCCACCGCCGAGCCTGACGTTGATCCTCTGCCAGAAGAGCTTCCTCAGCCCCCTCGCCCCTCGTCGCCGCCGAAGGAACTCCCTCGGCCACCCCGCCCGGATTCCCTGCTTTGGTTGGCCTTCTTCGACAAATATGACGAGGGGAGAACCTTCGATGAAGAGGGTGAGGCTGAAGAATGGGCGTCGGTCCGCGAGGCTGCTTACACTTGTTTTCACCTTGGTGGCGTAAGTTGCTTGTACCGAGTTGTCTTTAGGTGTTCCCTTTTTTACTGCCCGTGACATTCAGTGCGTCTTCATTGTTCCTATCACCTTTTTCAGCGCCTGGTCGAACGTGTTAAACTCCAGAGCACCCTCATCCGGGAACTACTCCCAAGGACCAAGATGAGGAAAAAGTATGAAGATGAGATTGAGCAAGTTCGCGTCCAGCTGCAAGAGGAGCTCAACCGAACTCGAGTCAAGAACCGAGAAGAGCTGGAGAAACTCCGGGCCCAGGTCTCCGAGTTTGAGGCTGAGAAGTTGAATCTGACGTCTTCTCTTGATGGTAATTCCTTTGTCCGACTGCATTTGGTCCATATTTTAGCTTTTTACCTCTTGACTCGCCCTTTCTTGTCTTGACTTCGGCCTTCGCTGCTGCAGATCTTTGGGCGAAGCTTAAGTCCTCCGACGAGCAGATCGAAAAGCTGAAGAAGTCTGAGGAGGAAGCCAAAGTTGAAATGAAAAAGCTGGAGAGAGAGTTGGAAGGTTTACTCCCGACTCGTTTTTCCTTTTTGTACTTCGTGGCAACCTTGGACTAATCCGTCTGGTTACGCAGTGCACCGGGTGAACTCGCAAGCCCAATATCGCGTTCTTGACGAGAAGATCAAATCCACTGAGCTGCGAGTTGATAAGATTCAGGAGGGCTCTGAGAAGATGCTGCGGATGTTGAGTCCTGATGAGGTCGGGCCCAGCAATGTTCCGTACGACGCGGACACCACAATCCAGCGTCTGGCAGAGGGACCCAAGAAGATAGTGGAGCGCTTAAAGGATATTGCGACCACCATTGCTCGTCAGCGCCAATATAGTAAAATCTCAGATCCCCGAAAGGGAACTTGATGCAATCAAGGAAGGCTTTGCTTGCAATGTTGATGATGACCAGGCGTTTGCCCTTGCAGACGAGGTTAGGGGTACCACTTCCGCCTTAGACGAAAACCTGGACTTTGGCGCCGTGTAGACGTTGTACTTTGGAGCTTGCCCTGCATTTGTTCTTTTGCCCACTAAGGAAATGCCTGATTACTTGTTCTATGTCTCGCTTTTGAATGCTATGGCTGGGGGATCTCTTTCTTCTGGGGTTGAACTTGATTTAGAAAGTACCCAATTCCCGTCTTCAGCACGGTTATTGGATTTCGGCCCACCGTGGGGCATACCGCGTCCTAAATCAAATCCGGCCTGTCCTGAGACTCTTGTTATGTGGCGATTGTCGTGCGCGTCGCCTGGCCCATCTCGAGACGTGCGCTAGGTCCAGCCTAGTTCACACGGAAGATGAAGCGTTTCCCGCTTAATGCCGAGAATGACATTGCTCTTTATAATGGTGAGTTACAGCGGTCTGTTGCGCACTATCGCAACCCGGCTGCCTCCTCATCTTCTCCCATCAGGCGCTTCTTCGTCCGTCACTTCGGAGCTCGCACCCGTACGTCTTCTTGATCATCACGAGTTTTGCATTCTACTTTTCCTTTTTGCTGCTTAGTTCTTGTTCTTCGTGTGCGAGGGTGTAACCGCTACGTGAGCGATCGCCCTCTTATTAAACCCTTCATCCTGTTTTCTTTCTTGCAGGTCTTTCATGGCTTCTTCCCCAGAGCCCTTCTTCTCTGACGATGAGGAGGAACTGTTGTTCAACTTCTCTGATGATGAGGTCCCTCCGCCTCCCGTCGAAGAGGAGGATGACCTCGCCGAGCTGTGGGCTCTGTACGAGCTAGTGATAAACGAGGTCGCGGAGATGGAGGCCGTGGCCCGAGACACCGCTGTCGTCAATGCCTTGATCGAGGCTGTTCCGATGCTCTTCAGAGCTCAGGACGCCCTTATTGAAGCCGTAGGACGCGTGCGCCAGGCGTAGTTATTTTCTGCAAGAAATTGTGATGTAATGACCTAAGGTGTCTGGACAATATTATCTTATGTAATATTATCTTAATAGTGCTCGTTCTTTCTTTTCCTCTTTTGATTTTTGATCTTCCCGAGTGGTTTTTTCGCCCTTTATGTTTAAGCACCCCGACCGACTGGTCTAGCCCCCGAGCACCGGAAGTTGGCGCATGGCCCTTATTTTCCCGGACATGCTTTTTGTTGGGCAGCTAGATTTCGTCGTTCACGGGTCGAGGTTTCATAATCAAGAACTAGAGCACTCGGACTTAATCGTGATCACCATGAAGAAGAAAGAATAGCAAATGATTCACAAGAAGGGTTGCGTACGCACAACACTATTAGGTGTAGCCCCCGACTTACTGCTTAATTGAGCATCAATTGAGTAAAGTTAAGAAAATCTTATTCGCAAACGACATAACTAATGTACAAAACAGTAAAATGATTCAGAAAAAAGTGTTGCGCATGCGCAACACTATTAGGTGTAGCCCCCGACTTACTGCTTAATTGAGTATCAATTGAGTAGCAAGTCAAGATGAAAATATTTTATTCATGAATAGCATAACTAATGTACAGAATTTTTTAGAGTAAAAACGACGTAGCTGCTCTATGTTCCATGAGTTGCTGATGATGGCACCGTCTTCTCGCTTAAGTCTATAAGCCCTTGGGCGTGTCACCTCGTCGACTATGTAGGGGCCTTCTCAGCTTGGAGAGAGCATGTGCTCGCTTGATTCTCAGATCGACCAGACGCCTTAGAGAAAGCGCGCCTCAGACGCTTTTGCTGCGTGGTATCGGCAGGCAGCCTGGAGGTATTTGGCCGACTGGATTGCTGCAACTTCCCTGGCTTCTTCCAACCGATCAATATCTTCTGTCCTGCTATCCTCCGACTCGGCCTCTTTGTAATTCTGAACCCGAGGGGATCCGAATGTCAACTCGGTGGGCAAGACCGCCTCTGAGCCATATACTAGGAAAAAGGTGATCGCCTGCAGAGCCCTCTTTGGGGTGGTTCTCAGCCCCCAGAGTACCGAAGACAATTCTTTTACCCATCGAGTAGCGTATGGCTTGAGACGATAGAAAATCCTCGCCTTTAATCCTTGTAGCACCATGCCGTTTGCCCGCTCCACCTGACCGTTGCTTTTTGGATGAGCCACAGAGGCGAAGCAGATTTTGATGTCGAGCTCGTCGCACCAGCCTTGAAATTCTTCGCCTCAGAATTGGGTTCCATTATCCGTGATGATCCTGTTTGGCACGCCAAACCTTACCATGATTTCCTGGAAGAACTCCTTGGCCTTGGCCGCCGTGATCGTGGCGACAGGTTTTGCTTCAATTCACTTGGTGAATTTATCAATGGCGACAAAGAGATGAATGAAACCACCTTGAGCCTTCTTCAATGGGCCGACTATGTCGAGCCCCCAGACTGCGAACGGCCAGGTGATTGGGATGGTCTACAATTCCTACGCCGGCACGTGTATCTGGCGGGCAAAAAATTGACATCCTTCGCAAGTTCGGACGATTTTCTCCACGTCAGACACGGCAGTCGGCCAGAAGAAGCCTTGGCGATAGGCTTTGCCCACCAGGGTACTTGATGCTGCGTGATGCCCGCAAACTCCCAAGTGGATTTCTCTAAGGAGGTTTTTTCCCTCTTGGTCCGATATGCATCGCCTTAGGACTCCAGAGGCGCTCTTTCGGAAGAGCTCCTCGCTGACCACCACGTAGCTCTTGCTCCGTCGTGTGATGCGCTCCGCTTCTACGCGGTCTTCGGGTAGCTCGTCCCTTAGCAAGTAGCTTAAGAAAGGAGCTGTCCAGTCTGGGTTGATGACTAAGACCTCTTCTTCGGCCAATGTTTCTTCAGAATTGTTTGGCTCCTGTTGTTGGCTTATGGAAGGTTTATGGAGCTTTTCGACAAACACGCCAGCCGGTACTATTGCCCGATTGGAGCCTAGTCTTGCGAGCTCGTCTGCTACTTCGTTGTCGCGGCAAAGCACGTGGATGAGTTCCAACCCATCGAATTTGTCTTCGAGTTTCCTTACTTCTTGGCAATATGCCGCCATGCTGTCTCCGACGCACGACCAGTCTTTTTGAACTTGGTTGATCACCAGCATGGAATCTCCACGAATTGTCAGTCATCGAACACCCAGGGAAATTGCAATGCGAAGTCCGTGGATGAGTGCTTCGTACTCGGCGGCATTGTTTGAAGTCAGAAAGTGGAGTTGAAGAACGATTTCGAGACGTCACTGTCAAGAAATGAGCACCACCTCCAAGGCACCGAAAGCATGAGGGAACCGTCAAAATACATTGTCCAATATTCGAGATCTTCGATGGTCGTGGGGATCTGCAATTCCACCCACTCGGCGGTGAAGTCAGTGAGCACTTGAGATTTTATTGCCGTTCGCGACTTAAAGGAGATCTCAAAAGCCCCAAGTTCAACCGCCCACTTTGCAATTCTCCCGGTGGCTTCCCAATTATGGAGGATATCTCCAAGAGGGAAAGAGGTGACCACCAAAATTGAATGTTCTTGGAAATAGTGCTTAAGTTTGCGAGAGGCAAGCAACACAGCGTACAACAGTTTTTGCACCTGCGGATACCGCGCCTTGGATTCTCCCAACACCTCGCTGATGAAATAAACCGACCGCTGAACCTTCTGAAGATGTCCTTCTTCCTTCCGCTCTACCACAATGGCTGCACTGACTACATGAGTCATTGCGGCAATGTAGAGCAAAAGGGGTTCCTCGGGCATTGGCGAAACCAGCACCGGCAGCGATGACAGAAACTCCTTGAGCTCTTCAAATGCTTGTTGTGCCTCGGTCGTCCACTGAAAATTGCCCTGCTTCTTCAGAAGTTTGAAAAAGGGCATTCCCCGCGAGCCCAGGCGAGAGATGAATCTGCCGAGTGCCACCATGCAACCTGTGAGCTTCTGGACATCCTTCTGGTTGGCCGGAGGTTTCATCTTCAAGACAGCGTTGATTTTCTCCGGGTTTGCTTCGATGCCACGTTGTGACACGATGAATCCGAGTAGTTTTCCTAAGGGGACTCCAAAGACACACTTTTCGGGGTTAAGCTTCATCTTGTAAGCCCTCAGACTTTTGAAAGTCTCGGCTAAGTTGGATATGAGGTCTTCCTTCGCACGAGTCTTCACAACGCGTCATCGACATAGGCCTCCACTTTGCGTTCGATTTGGGTGTGAAAACACCGCTGTATTGCGTGTTGATAAGTTGCGCCAGCGTTTTTCAAACTGAACGGCATTATGATGTAGCAGAATGCTCCAAACGGAGTGATGAACAAGGTTTTGATGCAGTCTTCTTCTTTTAGCCTCGATCCGTGATACCTCGAGTAGGCATCCAGAAGCTAAGGAGTTCGCACCGCCGCTGAATCTACCACTGTTCTATCTTGGGCGCACCGAAGGATCTTCGGGCATGCCTTGTTGAGATCGATATAATCAACACACATGCGCCATTTTTATTCTTTTGTAACAAGAACGGGTTCGCAAGCCGATCGGATGATACACTTTTTATAAAACTTGTCGCTAAGAGCTTAGTGATTTCTTCCTTATGGCTTCTCGGCGTCCCGGTAAATCGTCAAGCCGCTTGATGGGCTTCGCTTCTTGTCAATATTAGAATGCTCGATCACCTCCCTAGGAACACCGCATATCGGATGGTTTCATGCAAAAATGTCCCGGTTATCCCGAAGAAAGGTGACGAGCGCGTCTTCCTATTTGGGGTTGAGTCATGTCCCGATCAGAGCCGTTTGAGCCGAATTGGACGGGTCAAGGATTACCCTCTAGGTCCCTTCATCCAGCCTCATGCTTGTCTTGGCTTGTTTCTTGGCTGGAACTTCTCCTTCATCCTGCTGATGTGTGGCTGCCTGTCAGATCTTCTCCCTGTCGGCTTCCGCCTCTTGAGTTTCAGCCATCTCACAGCTCTCTCTGTCGCAAACGAACGACTGCTTGACGTCGCTACGGATGGAGATAATGCCCTTCGGTCCTGGCATCTTCAGAACGAGGTATGTGTAGTGGGGCACGGCCATGAATCTGGCTAGGCCTAGCCTTCCCAAGATAGCATGGTATGCCATCTGGAAATCGGCCACTTCAAAATTGAGATATTCTATTCGGTAGTTTTCTCTGGTCCCGAACGTGACCGGCAAAGTGATCTGGCCAAGGGGCACTGAGGAAGTCCCTGGAATTACCCCATGAAACGATGATGAGCCCCGCTTTAGCTCCGAGCGAGGAATCTTCATGTCGTCGAAGGTTTTGGAGAAGAGGATGTTGAGTCCGCTCCCCCATCCACTAGCACCCTCTTGAGTTTAACGTTGCGAATCACAGGATCCAAAACAAGAGGATATCTACCTGGATATGGGATGTGATCTGGGTGGTCCGAGCGATCGAAAGCAATTGGGACCTCAGACCATCTGAGGTATTGCGGAGTTGCTGGCATGACCGCGTTAATGTCCCGAGCGGTAAGCTTTTGCTTTCGCTTGGACTCATAAGCAGCCGAGCCCCCAAATATGTAGTTGAGTTCTCGTTCTGTCTTCTGATACTCGCCTTCGTCACAGGGGGATCTTGTTTTTTCTTATCTTCATCTTTTGCTTCGCCCCTGGCCGGTCGCTTTCTAGACTCCTTGGCGAACCTTCTCAAGGTGAAGCAGTCCTTCGCAGCATGTTTTCCCTTGGGATGGAAGGGGCAAGTTGCCTCCATTACCGCATCATAGTCATCTGTACGTGGCGCGCGGTGCCGACCTTGCTCGGCTACAGCCACCATTTCTTCTGGCTTACGCTTTCTATCACGCTGTCTGGAAGACTCGACGTGATCCTTCTTGTCTTTATGCTGTGGGCGATCGTCCTGACGCTCGGCCAAGGCATCCGAGGCTGTTGCATAGCGGTCGGCTAATTCAAACATTTCCCTCACCGTAGTCGGCGGCTTCCGGGACATCTTCTTGATCAAATCGGGGTCGTTGACGCCCTTCTGGAATGCCGCGATGACTACATCCTCGAAAATATCTCTGATCGTGTTCTTCTTCTGCATGAAGCGCTTGATGAACTCCCGAAGCGTTTCACTTCTTTTCTGATGAAGTTGGTATAGATCCCACTGGGTCCCAGGTCGCTCATATGTGCTCTGAAAGTTAGTGATGAATTGGTCACAAAGATCTCTCCAGGAATCAATAGAATTTGCTGGAAGTCCAGTGAGCCAGGCTTGAGCTGAAGGAGTAAGCATGATCGGCAGATAGTTGGCCATTACGTTGTGATCGCCCCCAGCTGCCATGATTGTGAGGGAGTAAACTTGTAGCCATGCCTCCGGGTCTCTTTCTCCATCAAACTTGGTAATACCTTTGGGATTGAAACCCTCTGGCCAAACCACTCGGCGAAGCCGAGTAAAGGCTCGAATACCCTCAATGGGCCCATCATTGCGACATCGAGGCGAACGTCGAGAAGGAGATCTTACTCGGCGGTCTTCACTGTCGCCCTTGTCGTGGCGGTGATGGCTGCGGTCGTCTCGGCCCTCGTGGCGGATGCCAAAACGTTCGTAGTCATCTTTGCGCCGCGCATTCTTCATCCTCCCGATCCTTCGCTAGCATTCAAATCAGACGGAGATCACTACCGATGCTCACGGGCGTCTTCTCTCGTCAAGCTCATGCCCGCCCGATGCGAGATGTTGTATCATTGCGGCGCCTTACGAATTGATTAGCGCAAGCACGAATACTCTTTATCCGCTCGGCTCCTCGATGTTGTTGGATCGCCATGGCCCGCCACCATGGCTTTGAACATGGGCCACGATCGCAGAATTGAATGGTTTCGGGACCAAGCATTAGTCCCAATGTGTCAAGGAGCGTTTTTGATGCAACAATGTTCTGTTGTGGAGTATGAAAAACCGATTGGTTACCCATCTTTGCTTGTAGGATGTTTTTATTAACGTTGCGGCCTCTAGCCTGGAGAGACTTCACGAGGGCTTCTTGACGAAGGCGCTCTGCCTCCGTAGCTTCTACCGCATCCTTCTACAACTGGGACTCTGTCCGCGGGTCTTCGATTACGAAGACGCCACGAAAGCCCTAAAATCTGCTTGCCCTAATCTCTAAATCCGAAGAACCAAAGGAAAAACAGGGCTGACTTTTAGATCCAAGTGGTTTTCTGGTGTTCTCCACCACTCAGGACTCGTCCCTGACCGACTCTTGCACAAACCAGGAGCCGAACTCTTGGCCTACCGTCCGGGGATAGATGGCCACGATTGGTCCGGATCCGAGTGGTTGCTCGCCGGGAGAGCAGCAGAATCACCTCCGGATTGGATCTGATCCAAATCCGAAAGGGTGAGTTGGCCAAAATCGTCGGCGATGAAATCCAGACTTCCAAAGCGAAACGCCTAGGCCGGAGCGAAGGTGACCATGTCTTTGTTGAAGATTGCCATCGAGCCTGCTGAGATTGATCTTAGCGCAGCCCCTACCTGGCGCGCCAACTGTCGACGTGTGTTGTCGGCAATAAAGAAAAGGAGGCTAGGCGCTGAATCCAAACTCGATGGTAACACAAGACACCGGATGTATACAGGTTCAGGCTCTCGCGGAGGAGATAACACCCTAGTCCTGTGCTCTGGAATTATATGTGGCTAGCTATTGCTAATGAGATTGTGTGTTAGTGTTCCCCCGCCCCTCCCTTTATATAGCAGAGGAGGGCGGTTACAAAAGAGAGTCCAAGTCGAATACAAAGTAGGAATCATGCCTGCTATTTCTATCCGTTGAGGTAACGGTTTAGATTACAATCGTATCCTACCTAATCCGATCTGGTTACTATATCCGAGGTTTCCTTGTTCCGCATGCACAGCGCATCCCCGGATTCCTTCCACCTTTCTGCAGTCGGCCCGTCCCACCCATGTCCGGTTGGGCCTTGTTGGCCTGCTATGCAGATACCGTGGCCTATATATCCCACACTACCTTAATTTAAATTAGTAAAGAAACTACCATAATTTAATAAACTAACGTAAATTAATTACATAAATCAATGTACACTAGCAACAAAATTCTAGAACAAACATCATACTCGACGATAAGATTTTTTCCCAGTGTTCCATCTAAGAATTTACAGTAGAGTTACCAACTGAGTGATGTTTCATGAATTCGAGTTTCTCTAAATTTGAGTGCCCATTGCAATAATATTGTCACCTAAACTAACAAGAATCATGTCTAGACCTCTGTTAAATACACATCCGTATTGTACACCAAAGAATCCTAGGTATCAAGTGAATGACCCAAGAGAAATTAAAAACAAACTCATGCTTTACTAATATAGAATTGAAAACCCATCTACAACTTATAAAAATCAACATAAACATCATTTATTCAATGTGACAACTTGAAACAAACATTGCAGACAATATCCTAGGTGGCAACACATCAACACGAAAATGGATATTTACTAGGTGACAACACATCACATCAATATCCTAGGTGACAACACATCAATACTTTAAGCTTCTAACAGCATTGACATAATTGCATCCCACAAGGTGCCCTATATACTTACTTAATGCGTCCAGTGGGAGGACGGAAGGCGAAACGACGTCCGGCGGCGGGCGGGCGGGAAGCGGTCATGCGGCGATGAGGACTCCGCGGGAGGATGGGAGGCGGCCGCCGCAGCGGGCGAGGCGAGGCGTGGCGCAGCTGCGTGGCGCGGCGAGCACGGGCAATGGCGGTGGCGCGTGGGCGGCGAGGCGGCGCGGCACGTGGCGGACGGAAGGGTGGCCGGGCGCGGCGCAAAGGGCGGGCGCTGGGGCAGGCGGTGACGGCAATGGCGGCGACACGCAGGGGCGAGGCGAGACGGCGCGGGGCGATGGCGAAGGCGAAGCGGGCGCGGCAAGCGCTGCGGGTAGCGCGAGACTCGGATCGATCGAAGTCGGTCGGTGGATCGCGGCGGCTATGGAAATTAGGGCACCGCTACGGAATACATGCCGAATCCTATTTACGTCGGCTGTAAATAGGCCACAATTGGATCGCCGTTGTTTACGTCGGCCAGGCCGACGTAAATAACCGTCACGTGGCCTGTTTACGTCGACTAGGCCGACGTAAATAGAGCTTCCACCTTTTGAATTTTATTCCTGCGTGGACAGTCTATATTTACATCGACCGGGCCAACGTAAATAAGCCACGTGGCATATTTACGTCGGCTCGACCAACGTAAACATGTCTGCAGGATTTTTAATTTTTTTTGGCGCGGTTGGACGGTGTTTCCGTCAGCTTGGTCGACGTAAATAGCATTATTTACGTCGGTCTTACTTAGCCGACGTAAATAGAACCACTTTTACGTTGGTTCTTTTTAAGCCGACGTAAATATATTTGACCGACGTAAATAGATCGGATTCCTGTAGTGACCCCTTAATGCTAAATGAATGTATTATTTGGTACCACCCATTCGCAAAGATAGTAAAAAGTCTGCAAGCTAAAACATTTCATCGTTTAGAGACTCAACAACCCCAAAAGCTCAGTTTGGGCTTAGGTAGCTGTACATTCATCATTGCAACCAACATTCCCCGTCTTCAAAATTAGAAGCCTTTGCTTATTCCGCCCCTTTGTGTGTGTGTGTGTTTTTTTTTTTTTTTGCATTTTTAGTCTCATCTGAATCAAATTGCAAATCTAGCCTCTTCCTCACCGCGAAAGGAGCGGCAGATGGCATGTATCATCTGTTGCATTTTCCTACCGTAGCACGTGGACTTATTGTGGTCCAATACCATTGCAGTGACGTGCCACGGTAGAAAAGGATAGCATGTAATGTGTGTCACTTGCCGCTGCTTTCGCGATCAAAAAGTGGGGTTAGATTTACAATTTCATTCAACAGAGTTAAACATAAAAAAAAAATTGGACAAGAGGCCAAATAAACCAAAGTAGGGTTGTAAAAATGCTCGAGCTCAGCTCGGTCTAGACTCAGTTCGAGCTCCAAATGAGTTGAACTTGAGCTTGATCCTGAGCTCGAGAGCTTAAGCTCGAATAGCTTGAGAGCTAGGTAAATTTATAAATTATTTATTAAGTATTATTATATATTATCTTTTATCGAGCTTAATCGAGCCGAGCTTGATCTCAAGCATTTTTTATTATTAAAAAATAGTTTATATTGAATTGTTTATTATTATCGAGCTTTCTCGAGTCGAACTCGAGCCTACTAGAGCTTGAACCGAGCCAAGCTTGAGCTTGGATCCAGACTCAGACCCTAACTCAAACTTGGCACGAGTTCAAACCGAGCTCAAACCTAGGGAAGTCTTTACTGTTGTAGCCCCCTGTGTGAAATTATTTACAAAATTATCCCCTTGACCTGCAAATGCCGCACACGGGGAGCGCTGCAACACAATGCGCGCTCCCCAACCACTGCATGGCCATTGCCACGCACCACGAGCGCTGCATTGCCTGCAATCTCATGCGATCAAAAATTAAAAAAAAAAATCCAATGCAGCAGTAATGTAGTGCTGTGTTGCTACTACAGTACTATTGCTACAATAGATTTTTTATTTTTGGATCGCCAGGCACGGAATTAGATGTTGCAAGGAAAAATTGAATGCAGTGGTACTGTAGCAATATAGCGCTACAATACCGCTGCATTCAAATTTTTTCCTAATTTTTGGATCGTGCAGTATTGCAGCGCTCCCTAGACAATGCAGCGCTCTCCATGTACGGCATCTACGGGCCATGGAGCCAATTTTGTAAAAAAATTTGCATGGAGGCTAGTTCTGAGAATATTAATTTTTAAGGCTACAGTAGTGAAAACTTCGAACCTAGGAGCATAAGCTCGCGCAAACTCCGCTCTTAGAGCCCTAAGCCAAGACATCTGAAAATCACGTGAGAATCTATAGACTATAGACTATAGGTAGGGATGCAAACGGATCGGATACGGATGGATTTCGCTTATTCCATATCCTATTCCAAATTTTTTCTCGGATATAGAATCGGATACGGACAGTGCGGATTCGAATACGAATACGGATTACTTGATTCGCGAATACGAGCTTAATACAGATCGTTCCGGATACGGTTAGTCTCGGTTATGAATAGTTAGTCGGATAATGCGTGAAAGCAGAAACTATATATGTCGCGCATATTAAATACATAAAACTTTACTAGAACCTTGGAGACATATAAGTGTTTCAAATTAAATAATAGTTGCCTTCCCTATATAAGAATAATATGCAGCCAAATATAATTCCAATCAACATATGAACTTATATGATGTAGAATGTTTATGTTTATCAGATCTGTTATCGGATATCTATTGCACTCATTTACACTGATATTTTTCGGATATCTCGGATATGCGGATATGGATCGGATACGGATCGGATACTTCTCTTCCTATATCTTACCCCATATTTTTTTCGGATAGGCAGATTCGAATCCGGATCGAATCCGGATATAACCGGATATCATTTTTTTTGGATTCGAATCGGATTTTAAACGAATTCGGTCTTCGGTCGGTCGGGAATTATCCGCTCCGTTTGCACCCCTAACTATAGGTACATCTGTAATCTATTAATGTTAGGTTAACTATATTAACGTGACAAAGTACCGTAATTGCGAAATATGCTCCACTAAAAAATATAAATTATAACCACACATGGAAAAGGATTCCTTCAAAAAATAACAGCGGAAAATGCAAACCACATTCGCCATACTGCTGATTCTAGTCTTCTACTCGTTTATCCTTTTTAGCAATGTTCATACCAAGAATAGCTTGCATTCAGATTCGAGCAAACAAAACAACAGAAGAAGAAAAAGTTCAAGCTAAAAAAGTCAACTTTGCAGGGGCCTAAACTCGATTAGGTGTAATGTACAATTAATCAATTCGTTTCCCAAATTTGCCAGTTGAAATCAGAGATCCTCTAATTTCGTCTCCCTAGCTTCTACATGTTTCATGGCCGACCACAAACATTCCCAAAAATAAATTCTTTTAAAAAGATAATCTTATGTCTCTGCTTCTTCTAGCTCCTTATAAATATATCCCCATCCATGCCATGGCAATCGATCGATCGCAGTACCAAAACATATACTAACTCCCTTGGGAGCCTTTCGATCGATCGATCAACATCGACGGGCAACATGAAGACTTCCGGAGCATTGCTCGCCGTCATAGCGGTTGCGGCGCTGGCCACGACGGCGTTGGCGATGGACTACACGGTGGGCGGCTCCACGGGTGGGACACGTACGTCGACTACGACAAGTGGGCGGCCGGCAAGGCGTTCATGGTCGGCGACACCATAAGTACGTTCGTTCTATGTATAATCTGCCTAATCTACTCATGTTTATGCATGAGTTAATTGATCGTATATTACTTTTCATGCATGGGTTGGCCTGATTGTGCATACTTTTGCCAATTTGCCTCATCTATCTTTTCTTCTCGTCGCTAGACTAGCTAGTAGTCTGACACGTGATATAACGTTAACGTGACAGCGTTCAAGTACGAACCGTACCACAACGTGCTCGAGGTGACAGAGTCGGACTACGCTAGCTGCACCGCGGGCAGCGCCATCTCCACCCACTCCGGCGGCGCAACCACATTCGAGCTCGCCGCCACCGGCACCCGCTACTTCATCTGCGGCATCCCCCGCCACTGCCTCAACGGCACCATGCACGTCAAGGTCACCACCGTGCCCTACTCCGCTGCCGCCGCCGCCGCAGCAGGAGCCGCCGGCCCTTCACCGGCTCCGCTTCCCGCCGACAGCTACGCGGACAAGAAGGCACCGGCGCCGTCGGCCGACAAGGTGCTGATGAACGTCGCAGCGAGGTCACCGGCAGCAGGCCCGAGCACCGCCGCGTCCGCCCCTCGGTTTCAGCAGCCGATGGTGGCGGTGGCCGGGCTGGCGGTGGCTGCTCTGGTGACCATGGCCGGCTAATCAAACAACGTACGCTGTAATTGGATTGGATCTACCGTTCACATTTTTCTTACTGTGTACACGCCACGTACATGTGTGTACGTACGTGTACAGGGTATCTAAGTATTTACCGAGGTGTGGTTAACTATTCTTGTACCAGAGGCTTGCTCTTAACATTTTTTGTTCATGTGTTCATTCGTTGTAATTGGTATATGGATACAACTCCCTACTCCGTAAATCGATTTTGATTTGTGCGAGTCTGCTTTGATGCGTTTGTTATCCAAAACTTTCTTTTGATGAATGATGTATATTTGAATTTGTTTGCAAGTCGGTGATGTTTTGATGAACCATTTGTGAGCTTGAATCGCACACTTGCTCCTGGGAACACTGGAACAAGGGTTGGTTCGACAGACCATCAAGTTGTTCTTAATGAAATTGACGTGTTAAATCTGAGATATCGAAGACAAAGAAACTTCCCGTAAGTTACAAAGAGGAAAAGAGGAGCTATTTCCATTCGAGAGATAGAAGAATATTGCAGGGGAGCATTACTACTGGAGGGCATGTCTTGCTAAGAGGTCATCACGTTATACGCAGCAGAGCATAGACATGAGACCGACTACGCTATACAAAATCACGGGCGATGTGGCAAACAAGCACTAATTCTACAGAATATAATGCTCATTTGCTTCAACAGATGGATTTTATTTACTAATAATATACAACGGTGTCATCAGATCGTACCATGTCACAAGCTGACACATTGAACTATAGAAGCTTCAGTTCAGTTCTGGGGTTGACTACATAACACAGGACCAGGCTAGACTTCAATGGACGGCAGTTTTGCCTCTTTCCACGAGACGAGGCAAATGGTTTTTGCTGAATTATGCAACAGGAGGGCATGACTTGGGGTCATCGGAGGTATCAACATCAGAAGGCTGCATGAATTGCCACATGGGAAATCCTGGGTAGCTGATGACAGGCATCATCAGCTTCTGCCCGGCAACTTGTCCTTGAGTGGTGGCGAATGCAGTGGCTGGGATAACCGAAGGGTGTGGTACAAGGCTCGGGCGGGCATTCAGGAACTTTATCTGCTGTTCCAGGCTCTCTTTCTCTGCCTTCAGCTTTTGCTTCTCATCCCGCAGCTCATTCTTTTCAGCCTGCCAAATCAAAGGAACTGAGGATTGATTTGTTCTTTGGATGAACGCTTTGTAGCTTATACCACCAATATCTCATAGTAAACAACATACTAAAAATACAAGAAGGTGACTTTATACCTCTAGGTAACAACTAATGAAACAAAACCCAATGTTCAAAAACAAATAAATTAATACAAGTATACAATGACAGAAGAGTTGGCAGGTCGGTGGAAATCTACAATCCTATGAACTCAACAAACAGTTGTTCTTAGCCCATACACAGCGGAGCAGGTTCATCAAATATTTTATGTGAATATTAGATTTGTTACTGCAGGATGCAGGCAACACAAAAGAAGTAAAACCACAAAAGATTACAGAGAACAAACAGGGATACAAATCTACAAGCACCATAAGCATACCCCCAAAACAATTTTCTGCACATGTCATCTATAATGATGGCACTGCCAAAACAGCAAAACCATCAATATTACCACTTACAAAATAATTTGACCATCCCTTTGTTTTTCCCCTGTAATATGATGAATGAATTAAATTTCAGACAAAAAATAACAAACAAATTGACAAAAGAGTTATAAATCAAGAATATAAAATAATATCAAATGCCTAAACAATACATGCAAATTGCATAAGAGTGAGTGAACATATGCATTGTAAACAAATTAGCTATATGAAACAGGACAGACCTTCAGCTCTTTGATCTTCTCTTGGAGACTCTCATTTGAATCCTTCAACTTCTGTGTTTCACCGCGCAATTCAGCAACGATACGAATAGCATCATTCAATATAGCAGATTTGTCCATTTTAGGCGTCTTCCCTGGTTCCAGGATGGCACCCAATTCCAAGAACCTAACAGAAAAAGTCCATCAGTTCAATTACAGTTAACAAATGCAATCCTGCAACAAGAAAAACATATTAAACTAAATAATAAAATGCGATTGTTGGCAGGGAACATACCTCTCATTCAGCTTGTCCCTTCTCAATTTCTCCCTGCATGCTTTGGAGCTTGGTTGAGCACCACTTTCTGACCTAGGACTAAAGCATTTTCATGCTAAGTTAGAAGCATTCAACAGGAATGCAAACAACGAATAGACATAAACAAACCGTTTATTTGTTGGCTGCTCTTTGCCATGCTCACAGTCCACGGAGCTATCGATTTCAGCACTAGTGCAAAAATAAATTTGCAGTTTAGAATGTAAAATCTCAAGACAACGCACAACACGCGGCGTACAAAATTAACATGTCAAGGACAGTATAAGAAGCATGCAAATTTAACACAATATGATGGTTAAGATATATGCACTAATTGGGGCTCTGTAAGTCATTACACCATAACCTACGGTGTGTGAAAAACTGGACTGAAAAAAGTTGATACCATTTGCTTCATACTCTCACCATGAATTCTTGCATTAGTATGTTTTATAGCAACCCCCCAAAATCCTACAAAACAGTTACATTCCTAAATGTCGATAATGATCATGTCAATAAGGTTTGAAAAAGAAGCAATTGTTAGTGCAGGATCCAAATCCCACTAATAAGCTTTGCGAACCTAGAATCACATAGATAATAACAACAAATATGCCACCACCCATCTCAATTTACGCTATAGAGGATAGCACGCAGACCTCGTGGCAGCAAATCAGGACACAAAATGTAATCAGAAAACATGGCATCCTGCCTAGGGATGGCAATGGGGACCGTTCCCGATCCCCGTGAGAATTCTCTATTAGGACGGGTATGGGAAGAAATCGTCTCATGGATGAAACGAAAATTATTCTTCGTTGGGGATGGCGAGGATGGGGACGGGAGTTTTTTCCCGTGGGGACCGGTTGGGGATCCAAATTTAGTTTAATCCAATTTAGTTATTAGATTGCAAACATATTCTCAGCCCATCATATTCACATTTTCATAAATGGGACAACATAATCTTCAATGAACGCATGATTCTTTTTTCCTTGTCTATTGATATGATTTTAGAGTTAAAATGGTTATAAACTCTTCTCTTGTGTGAAATTTTTCGCGATGGGTCTCGACGCCCCGATACCCGAACGGGGATGGGGACGGGGGGATTTTCTCTCCCGAGACGGGGAACGGGGACGGGGACGGGGAAAATTTTGGATCGCGGGGACGGGGACGGGGAGGCACTCCCCGACGGGGAATGGCCCCGTTGCCACCCCTAATCCTGCCCAGCCACGGCCGAGCGCGATCGAGGCCGTAAACCCGCAATTACCAGGTGTTGGGAGCCGCGGCGGCGGCGGCGGCCTGCGCATGCGGCTGTATCTGCGGCTGCACCGGCGGCGCCCAATAGAAGCCTCCAGCGGGGGCGGGGGCGGAGGCGAGGTCGGCGGCGGCCAGGTCATCCATGAGGGGGCAGTCGAAGAGCCACGCGGAGCCCTCCGGGAAGGGCATGGCCAACGACGGTGGCCGGAAGGGAAGCTGACGGAGGCTAGGGTTTCGCGGTCGCGTCGGGATTTGGGGGATTTCGGGGGTGGTGGTGTGCGGTGGAGGAGGAGGGGAAGCGGTCGTGGGCTCGGACGCCGAGATGAGGATTAAGCCGAGCAGAATGGGAGCACGAGGTTCACGAGTACGGACATTGTGCCTGGGCCTACTGGATGTGGGCTTGGCTACAGAAGTTGAAGGGTCTTATGGGCCTCCATTGTAGCTTAAGCCATTGTAAACTTCATTAGAGAACTAGGAGAGTCTTTCTGGGCCGTAGCTGTTAACCCATTGCAAATGTGGCTTGTTTTCCAACAAACAAATGCGATTATGACATTCAACCTCATGCCATAAATAGTTATTGTTTTGGACATTGACATGGCCTTTAAAATATAACTTTGATCACTAATTTTTATTATAATATAATAATAAAACCCAATAGAATTATAATATTATGGAAGTACCTTTTGAAACAAATCTACACATATAATTTGCATGTATCTAATTTAAATATTTAAAAGATATTGATAGTCAAAGTTTCAAAAGTTTAACTACACATATATCCAAAATGACAACTATTTACGACCGGAGGAGTAAGTCATAACTAGTACACGCAGCACGATCCCTCTAAGTAAAGTAGCGAAGCACAACCAGGTGTAGCGGCAGAGCACAGTGGCAGAGGTGTGACCTAGGTGGATCAAAGCTCAATCAAGCTGCTAAGGCCGTAGAGCAGTCCGATAATGTTGACCCGATGTGTTAGTGTAATATGATATCTGTATCAAAGCAATCTGTGGCAAATCTAGGATGAAAATAGAGGTGAGGCTCCTATGTCGAAGTTTTAACTCAAAACAAGCATACTAATAGTACATCTACCGGTCTATTGTTAACCAAATTCCAAATACATACATAAATAGAAAGGCAACAAAGTGAAGAATCAAAATATAATATGTGTAGTACCTTGATAATTGATAGAATAACATAAATATGTGAGCACAATCGATTATTCAACAGTTTCAACCTGTAGATAAAAATACACAACTTAGTGATGCAATTTCAATTTATCCTAGGGATTCCGTTGGTGGTCGAAGGTGGGGCTGGCGCCCCAACTAGCCTCAGCACTGGATTCGCCACTTAAAGCAGTGCATTCAACTAATTGTGAAAAAAATCCGCTTCTCGGTAGCCTGTTACAGAATCAATATTTGGGAAAAGAAATACATGATTGGTGTGTGAATTACCCAGTCAAAAAATGAAGAGAGTTCGACCTAAACATCTCCAAAATTTGCTGTGTCTTTTGCGAGGCAAAAATTTACTTCCTAGTAGTTCATAGATCATACAAAGTACAAAACGAGCTAGGTGAAAAGAAACATTTGAGCTTGACCACAGGTTGAATCCACACCCTTGCTAGAGCTATCACTGCACAGAGCCAAAACCAAAGAACAGACAAATAGCCAATAAAAACCTCCAGCTCATCCCCAAGCCTCAATTTTCACCACGAAAAAAAACTGAAAAGGAAGAAAAAAACATCAAACGAAACCACATGCACACACGCACAAAACACACACTTCACACAAACCACGCCGTCCTGGACAGACACGGTTCCTGCAATCTATCAAAATGCCCAGGTTCACAGAAACACTATAGGTACGAATCCGAGCCATTCATCTAAAAATGAATGGATGAAATCGTGTGCAGTTGCTTAAGTTGCAGTCGCAGTAGCAACTGCAGGTGGTCCTGGTTGTTCATGGGCACCGGCAGGTTTGGGCAGTCTCCTCCCACGGCTGCACATCGCCAAAAAGGAACAAATTTGTGTGTCACGCAGATGCCATGGCAACAAAAGCCACTTATATATATGCCAACACGCCAAAACCACAAAGATCATCGAACAGGGAAGAGTTGAAGCAGTAACAACTATCAAGAATCAAGCACTCAAAACGTTCGAGAACTGCTGCACATCATGCTCACGACCTCACCATCGTCACAGGTCAAGCTACAACCATGGCCATCTCCTGCGCTTCATCCACCGCTAACCAAAGGGCGGCTTGTCGGCGACTCCCGGAGGACGGTTGCCTCTGCTCCTCCTCTCCGAGCTGTCGCCACCGAGCGCGCGCAATCTTCCTCTGTACCAGAGCCACAGGTACATACATGCATAAGCAGTTTGACATGTGCATAGTACACTGAGCTCTTCTTACATGTCTCCTACACTGCTCGGCGCCGCAGCCTCCGCCGTTTTTCACCGAGGAGAAGATGCTGGCCAACTACGTCCCGGTCTTCGTCATGCTCCCCGTAAGAATCAGAACGTTAACCCGAGACAAATTCATGTAGCCTGCAAGCTTTGGTTGCATCACGATCGACATTGTAACAGCTGGAGGTGGTCACCGCTGACAACGAGCTGGAGGACGCCGAGGGGCTGAGGGCGCAGCTGCGGCGGCTGCGTGAGGCCGGCATCGACGGCGTCATGGCGGACGTGTGGTGGAGCATCGTGGAGGGCGCCGGGCCGGCGCGGTACGAGTGGCGCGCGTACAGGGAGCTGTTCCGGATGGCTCAGGAGGAAGGCCTGAAGCTGCAGGCCATCATGTCGTTCCACGCGTGCGGCGGCAACGTCGGCGACGCCGTCAGCATCCCGCTACCGGCGTGGGTCCGGGATGTCGGCGAGGCCGACCCGGACGTGTACTACACGAGCTCGAACGGAGCGAGGAACCAGGAGTACCTCACCATCGGTGTGGACGACCGGCCTCTGTTCCATGGCAGAACTGCCATCCAGGTGCAGCTCTAACTTCTAAGCTTAAGCATCTTAATGCACTTTTAGGCTTGCTGCTCTTGTGCAGCGAAATCTACAATAATTTGAAACATTGAAATTGAGACTTTGCAATGCGGATGGTACAACCATGGCTAAATCAAAGACAATTTAATCACCTAGTCATTTGATTGTGAATTGCGATGCCAGCTATATGCAGACTTCATGAAGAGCTTCAGAGAGAACATGGCAGATTTCTTGGACTCTGGCATGATCGTGGACATCGAGGTCGGGCTTGGACCTGCAGGTGAACTGAGGTACCCATCCTACCCCGAGAACCAGGGGTGGATCTTCCCCGGAATCGGACAGTTCCAAGTAAGATTAACTTCTCTGTTTGTCCAACTGAGTATTTGCATCAGAAATTCAGAGTTAGTACTACTGCAGTGTTACGACAAATACCTGGAGGAGGATTTCAGAGCTGCAGCGACAGAGACCGGACACCCGGAGTGGGAGCTGCCCGACGTAGCCGGAGAGTACAACGGCACGCCGGAGGACACGCGGTTCTTCGCGGCGGACGTCGGGACGTACCTCACCGGGGAGGGGAGGTTCTTCCTGACATGGTACTCCAGCAAGCTGATCGAGCACGGGGACAGGATCCTGGACGAAGCGAACAGGGCCTTCTTGGGGTGCGAGGTCAATCTCGCCGCAAAGGTACGTGTCTCGCTGCAGAAAGATCGCGCTGCATCAAGCCAGGAATCGCACTGTTGAATTCTACGGCGGAAAGCAAGATGTGCAGGTGTCTGGGATACACTGGTGGTACAGGCACCCGAGCCACGCCGCGGAGCTTGCCGCCGGGTACTACAACCTGGACGACCGAGACGGATACCGGCCGATCGCCCGCATGCTGGGGCGGCACGACGGCGCCATCCTCAACTTCACCTGCGCGGAGATGAGTAACTCGGAGCAGGTCGAGGACGCCATGAGCGCCCCAGAGCAACTCGTCCAACAGGTAGGATCTTCGATAACATTACAGCATCCAATCCACCACTGTTCATCTACAGGGGAGCCAGAGGAATTACACGTATGTACCGTTCATGGCTGTTCTTGGAATTAACGGCCGGCGGTGCGTGCGTGCAGGTGCTGAGCGCAGGATGGAGGGAGGGGATCGAGGTGGCGTGCGAGAACGCGCTGAGCAGGTACGACCGGCGGGGATACAACCAGATGCTGAGGAACGCGCGGCCCAACGGCGTCGGCCTCGCCGGCGCGCCGGCGCGCCGGGTCGCCGCGGTGACGTACCTCCGGCTGTCGGACGAACTCCTGACGGGGAGAAACTTCCGGACCTTCAAAACCTTCGTGAGGAAAATGCACGCCGATCAGGTAATCATATAGACTTCATCCAACCTGGGCTTTTTGGGCTCACATTGGGCTACTTTTGGTTCAGCCCAACGTTCACTGACCGTCTCGTTTGCTTCAGGATTACTGCTCGGATCCAGCCCAGTACCTCAGGGCCATCAAGCCTCTGAAGCGATCAGGGCCGAAGGTACCCATGGACCGGCTGCTGGACGCGACCGAGCGGGAGGCGCCGCACCCGTTCGACCGCGAGACGTACATGAGCGTCGGCGGTCGACTGGGTGTTCGACAAGATCGAGTGGATATTCGGTTAACCCAGATCGACCTCCAACCTCTTGCCATCGGCAAAGTTGGATTATTCTGATAAGGGGATCCCTCTCTAACCGATAAATTAGACAGATATACATACTGCATGCCTCCTGTTCTGGAGCAGCAGCAGAACAGATATGCGACTGCTACAGGTGCCTACACGGCACTGAAGAGGAAAAATACAGAGCGAATCACTGAGAAAACTGCAGCTGCATGTGCATGCATGCGTACAGAGTCTCCGCCGTAATGTCTGACGAAAAGGCGTGCTCCTGCACTTTGTCTGTGGCCGTCCAATGGTTCCATGAAGACGGGAACTCGGATCGACAAAACAACAAGCGAGCGCATCTAGCGTCCAGACGTTCGATTTAGCCACTACGTACGCCTCGATGCCGTTGGATCAACATGTTGTCTCCGTCTCTACCATCCGATTATCTTCTTGTGTTTAAACAAAATGCTCACCTCCCTGTTTCTTCCTTCTACGATCGCCTGTGGGCTATAGGGCATCGACTCACCTCACCGCAAGAGCATCTTCTGCACCACAGTTTCTACTATGACGATGGTTAATCTGAAGAATCGAGAACCCATGGTAGGAATCCCACGAGCACTAAGGTCCTGTTTGTTTTAGCTTCTAATTCTGGATTCTGGCTCCAAAAGCAGAATCAGAAACAAACAAACTGATTCTAGAATCTGATTCTCACAATCCAAATGCACCCATATACACTAGAATCCACAATCCACTTTATATG